>JASTWL010000462.1:0-143160 GCA_035220575.1 Temnothorax rugatulus | reverse complement strand
GATATATACTATATATATATATATATATATATATATATATATATATACTCTGGAAGAATATTCAATGCAATGTTACGGAAAAATGGAAATTTATTATTTGCCAATTCCTAGTATATACGTATACATTACGATACATATGCTTACACTTCCGACATTGCATATATATATATATAATATATATATATATATATACATATTCTTTTCAAGAGACACGGCAGTGTCTTGCGCAAAGTACGCGCGGAGCGAGATACATATACACGTGTGTGTGTGTGTGTGTGTGTGTGTGTGTGTGTGTACGTACACACACACACACACATATATACAAACTTTTGTTTCCAAATTCGTTTTTACAAATTTTTTAAAAATCAGTACCGTCATAACAGACGCTTCTGGCATTTAATTTTGTCAGTGACGTTCACGGACAGACGCTTCTGATTTTTATTATAATCAGTACCGTCCGAATAGACGCGCTTCTGATATTATTTTATTACTACCGTCTCGAGAGACGCTCTTGATTTTCATTGAAACCAGTACAATCAGAACAGACGCTTCTGGTATTTATTTCTAATTACTATTTTACATGCAACCAGTACCATCGGATTAGATGCTTCTGGTATTTATACATATAAACCAGTCCCGTCAAAATAAACGCTTGTACACACAGGAAAATGTCATTCTACAGCCAAGAAAAGCAATTACTTATTTTATTTTATTATTTTAAGCAATAATTTTCTTCAATAGAGAATATTATCTTAATAATTATCTTAATAATAGCGATATACTTGGCACAAGTCTTAAAAAAGCTCATCATTTTATGCTCAAAATAAGAATTCTTTCAGATTATAGAAATATTCTTCTTTCAGATTATTATATTAAAATATTATATATGTATATATTTCTCTTCAGTAGACTGTATATAGTAAGTAATCCAAATTCTTGTATAATTAAATATTCTTGTTTGAAGGACTAGACTTGCTAAGATGTAGAATATGTTTTAGTAAATGTGATGCTTGTGATGACTTTATGGTAGATTTGCGGATATATGCATTTATCAAATACTCTTAGAACAAGTAATATTTACTTACGGGTAGTACAGGGGGTAGACAGAATAATGTGAACACCTGGGAAATGCACTACTTATTTTATTAATAAGAGATTGGCCCATTGTTTGTCTTTAATAGAGATTTTATCCTTGTTTGGAATAAGGTCATACAATGCTTAAATAGTTACCAGTGCAATGCCACACAACAATAACTCGATGCTATTTTAAATCAGTCAGTTACGTGAAAATCGTTAAAATTTTGAAAAACAAAAGGCAATTTTGGAAAATAATGTGAGAAGCTTTCTTCATCTTTCTAACATCACTTATATAATCAATTGAAATATGTTCTGCTAGTACAACATTTCACCGGTGATTATTCAAGATGACTATTGTAAGACCTTATTCTAAACAAGAGTAAAATTTGTATAAAAGACAAATGGTAAATTATAATGTGAACACCTGGAAAATGCACTCCTTTTTTATTAATAAGAAATTATAATTTCTTATAATTATAAAAAAGTAGTGCATCTCCAGGTGTTCATATTATTCTGTCCATCCCCTGTATATATTTTTCTGTGTGTAGCATTTGTTTCTATTTACTACTTTACATGCAACCAGTACCATCGAAATAGACGCTTCTGGTATTTATGTAAACCAGTACCGTACCACATAGCAAAAAAATATCCATAGAATGATTTGATTTGATGCCATTTGGATCCAAACTAAAGACTCATCCGTAGGATTATCCCATGTAACATTATATATTTAGACATCCAGTCAAATGTTGTTATTTAATTACATCTTACGGACATTTATTGTTGGATATTACATAAACGGACATATAGGCATCTTCAATACATCCTAAGTATATCCTCAAGTTTTATGCAGATAAACCCTGGATATCAGAAAATCTCTTGAGATTGCTGTGTGAAGTTAGAATAGACGCGCGTTTCTGGCATTGTACTTGTAACTACTTTTTCACATGCAACCAATACCGTCAGAATAGACGCTTATTCTAATATTTATATATGCCAGTACCGTCAGAGTAGACACTTCTGGCATTTGTAATTATATACTATTTCACATGCAACCAGTACCGTCAGAATAGACGCTTCTGACATTTATTTTTAATTACTATTTTACATGCAACCAGTACCGTCGGATTAGATGCTTCTGGTAGTATTTATACATATAAACCAGTCCCGTCAAAATAGACGCTTCTGGAAATTGTTTCCATTTGCTACTTTACATGCAACCAGTACCGTCAGAGTAGACGCTTCTGGCATTTCGTTAAAACTAATATTTCACATGCAAGTCATGCAACCAATACCGTCAGAATAGACGCATCTGGCATTATATTATTACAATTATTGGGTGTTCTTCCGAATGGACCACCCCTCCGATTGGGACATTGATAAATAATATCTAGATATCGTGACAAAATCACCTGCAAAACTCCATTCCAATCGGAGGGTCCATTCGGAAGTAAAGGCCAATTATTAGTGCTATAACTGCAGAGATAAACACTTGTACACAGTTTTCAGTTCACAAGCACAATAAGTATATGTTCGAAAGCACAAAAATGTATCCAACTGAGTAAAGCACGTTTATCGTGACGGAATCGTTCCGTCCACTGAGATTGTTTACGCACTCGAATTCGTTATCCGGCAACATCGCAACAGCTGCGGCCAAGTTCGGCTGCACGCCGAGCGAGCGCGAGCGAGAGAGAGAACATCATTCCCTCCTTCTCGCTCTGACTCAGCTGTACGATCGAGGCTGCTATATACTCCAGGTAGCTCTATATTTACGTATCCTAATATTTAATATTTATTACAAACATATTCTTGTATATATATATACCTATATATGTAGTATACACATATATATACATTCTCGCCGAAATTTTCATGTTCTGACCCTGACCTACTCCAATAATTTTGGCATTATTTTCCGAGAAATGTTCTGAAAAAGAGAGGACACGTATTTGTTTGTTTGGGCCTACGACCAATATATCCGACAGTTTAATTTTTGTAAAAATTGCATTTTTCGGTAACTCTACTTTTTAAAACAATGTTGAAAATATTCAATTCTATCAAAAAATGACTGAGATAAAGTTTGTTCACTTTAAAATAAATTACATAATGTATACATATTTTTTAATTTCTGAACAGTAAAGTTGTGTTGTACGAGAGGAAAATATCGTTTTTCGTAAAGTTCGTCAATTTTTAAAATTAAAAACAAAATTTATAAAAATTATATTAGAAATAACGTTTTCGACCTGTTGAAGCATGGCAAGATTTTTTTTCAATAAATTCTACTGAAGTTTTTGTAATAACCTGAATTCGGGGCTCTACTCGGACTAAAACAGTCAAAATAATGCATCTATTAGTAGCAGATTAATGTTATATATCTTGATATTATATTGTTACGCTTTAGAAAAATATATTTTATGTCACACGTGCATGGAAAGTGGCACATTCCGCACGCGACGCGTGCGGGATGGACCACTTTCCACGCACTTGCAACATAAAATAGGGTGTGCAACACGTGCGTGAAGTTGAAAATTCCCGGGTGCGGTGACCTCACTCGCCTTCGGCTCGTGCGTCAACTCCGCACCCGTGAATTTTCATTTTCCAGCACTTGTTGCACAAATAACTATTTCGATATTATATTTTATTGTCCATTACGATTTTTTTATACAAAGCCTGTACTACGTTTTATAATTAATTTTATTTAATAAAGGTATAGTATTCGATATCTTCCGAAAAAGAATATCTTTTTCTTTATCTCGCAGTGTACACGCGAATTGCAGATGTAAGTGCTAATTGAAATTTTTGTGATGATCGCATTTTAAAACTAAATTATTCAGCGCTATGTTTCTTGGCGAGATATATATATTTTTTATTACTTTACTTGTTTATTCTACATCTGCAACTTATATGTACATTGTAAGATAGACAAAAAGATATTCTATTTCGGAATATATCGAACACTATACCTTTATTAAATAGAATTAGTTATAAAACGTAGTACAGGCTTTGTATAGAAAAATCGTAATGGACAATAAAATATAATAATACCGAATAATGTGCTTTTCTAATGCGTAACAATATAATATCAAGATATAGAACATTAATCTGCCAGTAATAGATGCATTTTAGACTATTTTAGTCCGAGTATAGAGCCCCAAATTCAGATTATTACAAAAACTTCAATTAGGTAGAACTCGAAAAAGAATCTTGCCATGCTCCAAGTTGAAAAATTTCGTTATTATTTCCAATATAATTTTTATACAATCGAATAAGAATACAAGCCATTTTCGGTCTAATCTTAGATCTTAGGCAGCTCAATATTAATTTCCGTGTATATATATTCGTGTATAATTTTTATAAATTTTGTTTTTAATTTAAAAAATTGACAAACTTTACGAAAAACGATTTTTTCCTCCACATCGTATAACACAACTTACAAGGGAACGGTCGGGGGTGTCCGAGACCGATTTGGATAAGCTTTGGCTATGTTGTAGAGCATCAAAATATATTAGACACGTATTTTTTTTTTTGCGGCGTATCTCGACGTTTATTGGTTGAAAAAATCCCTAAAAAATAACGACCGATTTGGATGCCCTTTGGATATGTTGTTGAGCATCAAAAAACATTAGAGACGTGTTTTTTTTTAGCTGCGTATCTCGACGTTTAGGGGTTGAAACAACTTTTTTTTAGCTGCGTATCTCGACGTTTAGGGGTTGAAACAACTCCTTGAAAATAACGACCGATTTGGATGCGCTTTGGATATGTTGTAGAGCATCAAAAAACATTAGACACGTGTTTATTTTTAGCTGCGTATCTCGACGTTTAGGGGTTGAAACAACCCCTCGAAAATAACGGATTTTAGTTTTTAGCGAATATCTTCGAAAATATAAGGCGTAACGACAAAACATTTGAACGAAATGTTTATGGTTTTTTGTGCTCTTTACAATGGCGTAATCAGATTTTTAAAATTTGTCACATTTTTTAATTTAACCCCACCCTCACCTATTATTTTTGCCAAATATAACAATTTTTCCAACGCAAATTTAAGAGCGTCAAATGCCAAATACATCCATGTGTATTTTTATTATGATACCATTATTAGATTTTTGGCAAGACGAGATGATATGTGGTATAGGCGTCGCGCTGTAGGTAGGTGTTGCGTTATTTCTGTTCAAGTTGCGCCGTACGCTTAAAAATTTCCATTTCAACTCCGGGATGACCGAAAGCGCTGATGCGAAGGCCAGCGCAAGGCTATTTCGAGAGTCCTGGACTAGCAACGGAATGTAGACTCCGATATTATAAATACCACCGCTGAATTGTAAGATCGAGCGGGCAGTCGCAAATTTGAACGTGCGTCACATTAACCGCTACAATAATACACTATCCCAATTATAACTCCGGGACAACCGAAAGCGCTGATGCGAAGGTCAGCACTAGGCGCTGACAGCGAGGAGTTAGCACGAAAATAAATAAGCAGGAAGTCCGGAAGGTTATATGGAGTAGGGGAAAGCCTTCGCACGTTCTGAAGGAAGGCACGGACGGACGGATTTGAGTCGCTGAGCGAGAAGTACATAACATAATTTGGAGAGAGAGAGAATCATAGGTGCGTGCGAGATATATAGATATAGAGAGATAGATCGGTCGAAAAGCCTTGCGGTAAAGTAACGAGGGAATGTTTTCGGACTATATGTATATTTATTAAAATAAAGGACTATCGTTATATTGAATCACAAGATCGTACACATCTATATATCGAGTGCCATTTCTTATGGAATATCAAGGTGTCATGGAGTTCCTCGATGATCGATTGCAACTGTGAATATTGGAGTGCCGCATCCGCGTTGCTTTTCTTTACCTGAAACACACAAATGCAATAAGATGATTAATATAAAGATTCAATATTTTTTTATTGGAAAAACGATTAACTTACCAATATTCTTCTTCTTCTTCTTCAAAATCGTCCTCCATTTTAAATAGTCGACGTAAGCCGAAGATATCTACGTCGCCGGAAGTTTCCCAGATTTCAGCGTTGTTTTCGTGGTTATCCGTCCTAAACCAACGCACCCAACGCTGGCGCGCCAAATTTATAAACCCACGGATCTGTATTTCATGCATATATATATATAGCGCTGAAAACAGATTATACAAAAATTAAAAAAATGTTAAATCTATGAAAATATTCATACATACCTGATTGTGAGGGATCCGAACCCTCACCATATTTCTGATTCGTACCTCGTGCACGGGCACATTGTCCACCCATATCCACTGTTACAATAAAAGAATGGTTAATTTAAAAATATTTTTAATATACAATTATGTGTATTATACGTACTCCTGTGGCGGGATAAAGGATTTCTATGTAATCCTCAATTCTGTACATTCTTTCTTCAAGTCTGTCCATTCTTCTATGCTGCTTTACTCTTTGTCACGTAACTACCGGCTCAACTGACTGCAAAGGCTGAGCCAGAGTTCAATGGCTGCGTTCCAATATTCACTGCCAGTACTAAAAATCTATAGTATACGTGACGTAAACTATAGATTTTCAGTACTGGCAGTGAATATCGGAACGCAGTCAATGTCGACGTTATAAATACCGGCATTATAAATACCGCCGAATTGTAAGATCGGGCGGGCAGTCACAAAACATAATCTGAACGTCACATTAACCGCTACAATAATATACTATCCCGGTTACGGCACAACAAAATCAACAACCAAATTCACGCATTTGAATATCATTTGCTCGTGTCATAATTCCGGAAAGGAACTACATTGACATATACATATACTTTTAATATACATTTAAAGAAATAATGTTATTTGTTGATCTTTTTTAGCGGGGGTCATTGCGGTGAGATACTAGAATTCGAGGATTTATTGAACATAGACGATGGGTTCGGTATTATCCAAGGCTGAATCCAAGAATGAATAAGGCGAACGAGCATGTTTGGAGAGGCACTGAAGATATTTACAATCTGCAAATTTTATTCGATATGCGGACATATATAGAGGAAATATGGTAGAAAAATTAATAAAAATAGTAATAGTAATAAATTAAAAATACAAATTACATTTCTTCATGTGTTTATTTTACAATATTGGGTAATAATATTATGTGTAGACGAATAATATCGAGTCACAATAAAATATTAATAAACCTTTTTAAACGTCGCCAGTAAATGATTGATAAAATTGTAGATTTTAAGACGACTTATGTATTAATAAATCAGAGCAGAATTTTTAAATTAATCAGTAAACAATCCATCAGTAATTAATCAGTAATCAATACATAAACATATATGTAAATTACATTTACGGCACATATTCGTCGCAAAGATGATGATCATGAAAGAAATGTGTTATGCAAAGCGATTTTTTGCACCAAGAACAAATAATTATGGCAGTTTTACCACAAATGTCGCATTCTACTTTAAAATCACTCTTGAAACAAAATTCGACTGGTGTTTGAAATTCACTCGGCCTATTCTGTATATATCCACTTTTAAACCATGCATATTTCAATAAATTTTGAAACCTAGGCGATGAAAATTGATTGTGCGTTAATGACTGCAATTTCAAGATATTATTTCGAACATGAAGATCTATTGCAAGGTCTAACATCATAACCATATCAGAAAAATATCTAATAAAATTTTTCCACATTCGGAAAAAATATAACATCTAATGGTTGTATTCTTCCCGTTGTACCGGCCGGAATAGTTAATGAAACAAAGTCAGTTACACTATCTGGTTTAGTTTCTGAAATTATATTAGGACAATGCCCACTCCATGAATCTAATAATAATACAGATTTTGGTCCGACATTCGGAAAAAATACATCATTTAACCAAGTTTTTACATGATTTGATGTTAATTTGCCTGATTTTGAAGCCGTAATAAAAATATTAGGCGCGTTGAATAATGTTTCTTGCACTCTCGGACCAAACGTTCCTGTAACTTCTTTTAATGTAATAAAAAGAGGCGACAATAATCTACCATCAGCGGAAATAGTTGGCTGTATAGTGTAACTATGTGTGGTTGCTGATATAGATTGTACTACAGATTCTACCTTTTTTACACCTTTATGTGATAAAGTACGACCGGAGTGTAATTCTAACTGGAATCCACTCTGATCCGAATTGTAAATATTTTCCACTCCATATCGATCAATGTAATATTTTACGTTAGTAATAAATGTATCGCACTTATTTTCCAAATCTTCTTTTGATAGCAAAGATTTTTTTGTTACAAATTTAGTTATTTTCCGAGACACAATATTATGTGTAATTTTAAATCTTTTCACCCACGTTTCTGAAGCTTTGAATCCTGCCGCATTTTCCTCTTCTTGTGCTCGAGAAGCCCATCGTGCGATGTCAATATCATGAATAATAATTCCTCTTTCAAAAGCTTCATTAAAACAATTTAATGTGTATGCAGAAATTCTTTCTAATTTTTCCATTCTACTACCACCTTCACTAATTTGGCTCTCCCATCGTGCTAGTTGTCGTATTGATGTAACTTTTTTGTACCTTTGTTTAACTCCTTCAAGCGATCTTCCTCTTGTTTTACCACTCCTCCAGTATTCCACAGCTTGCCTTTTATAGTCACTTGATATTGTTGCCTCAACAGAGCTGCAAGTAACTTCTTCCGGAAGATATACTTTACCATGATCTTCCTCAAATAAATCAACTCTTTCCGGTTCTGGAATCTCATATATATCATAAAAACCTAAAGTTTCTTCCTCTTCTACGTCAAATTCTTGGTTTTGTATGTCAAGCAGTATACGTTCAATGTTTTCTTTTACTTTTTCTTCCTCCGAAGTTGTCGGACTTGGTGAATAGTTGAAAGCAGTGAAAGTTGCAGAAAGTAGCATTATTACATTGTATGGATTAAACTTCATTCTGAAAGATATTAAAATTAAATATTTGTCTCGAACTTTAATTATATAAATAAATACGCACTTTATAATTAATGGAGTGGTCTTTGTTAGGTTTGATACCGTCTCTTTCCAATTTGCGACTGCCCGCCCGATACAATTCGGCGGTATTTATAATGTCGGAGTCGACATTCCGTTGCTAGTCCAGGACTCTCGAAATAGCCTTGCGCTGGCCTTCGCATCAGCGCTTTCGGTCATCCCGGAGTTGAAATGGAAATTTTTAAGCGTACGGCGCAACTTGAACAGAAATAACGCAACACCTACCTACAGCGCGACGCCTATACCACATATCATCTCGTCTTGCCAAAAATCTAATAATGGTATCATAATAAAAATACACATGGATGTATTTGGCATTTGACGCTCTTAAATTTGCGTTGGAAAAATTGTTATATTTGGCAAAAATAATAGGTGAGGGTGGGGTTAAATTAAAAAATGTGACAAATTTTAAAAATCTGATTACGCCATTGTAAAGAGCACAAAAAACCATAAACATTTCGTTCAAATGTTTTGTCGTTACGCCTTATATTTTCGAAGATATTCGCTAAAAACTAAAATCCGTTATTTTCGAGGGGTTGTTTCAACCCCTAAACGTCGAGATACGCAGCTAAAAATAAACACGTGTCTAATGTTTTTTGATGCTCTACAACATATCCAAAGCGCATCCAAATCGGTCGTTATTTTCAAGGAGTTGTTTCAACCCCTAAACGTCGAGATACGCAGCTAAAAAAAAGTTGTTTCAATCCCTAAACATCGAGATACGCAGCTAAAAAAAAACACGTCTCTAATGTTTTTTGATGCTCAACAACATATCCAAAGGGCATCCAAATCGGTCGTTATTTTTTAGGGATTTTTTCAACCAATAAACGTCGAGATACGCCGCAAAAAAAAAATACGTGTCTAATATATTTTGATGCTCTACAACATAGCCAAAGCTTATCCAAATCGGTCTCGGACACCCCCGACCGTTCCCTTGTTAGTCCAGAAATTAAAAAGAATATATACATCATGAAATTCATTTAAATCTGAATGAATTTCATCGCAGTTATTTTTCGATAGGATTAAATATTTTCAACATTATTTTAAAAAGTACAGTTACAGAAAAATGCAAATTTTAAAAATCACACTATCGGATATTGGTCATAGGCCTAAACAAACAAATACGTGTCTTCTCCTTTTCAGAACATTTCTCGGAAAAAATTGTTAAAATTATTAGAGTAGTTCAAGGTCAAAACATAAAAATTTCAGCGAGAATGCCCATATACGTACAAAAATATTCCTATAATAAATATTAAATATTAGGATACGACGGATACGTTAATGTAGGGCTAGCTGGAGTAGCGGCCTCGATCGCATCAGCTGACAATGAGTTGGGAATGATATTCTCTCTCTCGCTCGCTCGCTCGCTCGGCGCACCGAACTTGGCCGCGGCCGCAGCTAGTGTTATCGGACTCGGTACTATGCGGTAGCGTGTGGAAGAATAAAAGTAATATTTTTGTATGAATATTACTTTTATTTCACAATTGTTGCAAATACGTTAAAATATAAGCGTGTCTAAATATAAGCGTGTCTAAATATGTGCCAAATATTTATTTCACGTAGAAAACAATACATTATCTATGTATATAAAATAGTTAAAACATTAGTAAAGAACAAGAATAAAAAAAAGAAATTGAACAGCGTAGGTTGCGATTCCGCGTTCCTAATATTACTTATTCTCACTTTTACTGAATGTGCCATATATGTAGTATAACATATCTCTCTATATGTCTTATAACACGCGTACACTATCGACCGCTCCATATTCCAAGCATGTATTATTTTCTACGTGAAATAAATATTTAGCACATATTTAGACACGCGTATATTAATATATTTGCAACGATTGTGAAATAAAAGTAATATTTATACAAAAATATTACTTACATTTTTTCACACGCTACCGCATGCCAGCGATCCTTTATTTACGAACACTGCGGCCGCGGCCAAGGTCAACGTGCCGAGCGAGCGAGAGAGAGAGAGAGAGAGAGAGAGAGAGAGAGAGAGTTATTCAGCTGATACGATCGACACGGATTTATTTTCGATGTAGATTCACGTAAATGCAAGAGAATAAAAATCGGTGATTAGTCCATTACATATCTTCTTCTTGTAACTTTACTCGTAAAGAACGCAAAAGTGATATGTATATTTTTTTTGAATGTAAAAATTTCTTATGTATTCTTTATTCTCTTATAATGAAACGAAGTAGTATTATATAAGAACTGATATAAATAATAAAGAATAAGAAGAAGTGAAAAGATAAATATTACATAGTTTTATGCTTTTCCTAATAATAAAAGATCGAAAGAGTATATATAATTTGATTTGAATAATGCAAAACGAATCCCTACAATATATTACATAATAAAATCAGTGATAATATAAGGTACAAAACTTTCTTTTCTCGCAAACGTGTCTAGTTATTGTTGAATATGTTTCCCTCTAATAACGCAAATCGATCCTATCTCTTTACAAGTTTTCGTTACGTAAAAAGTATTCCTTGTGTACTGTGTATGTGAATCTACTAATCAGGTTGAGAGTAATCAGGAAGAAAGTGAAACATCCATCGTTTGTAACAATTTGTAACAATTTTCCAGTAAAACATTTCCGTCTAGTACCGTATGTTATCACTGTCTGATTTTATTATGTAATATGTTGTTAGGAATATATTCGCTTTGCATTATTTTTAATTAAATTATATATACTTTTTCGATATTTTATTATTAGGGAAAAGCATTATTTAAAATTATGTAATAGATTATCTTTTTACTTCTGCTTATTCTTTATTATTTATATCAATTCTTATAAATACTATCTCGTTTGATTGTAAGAGAATAAAGAATACGTTTCGAAAAAAATTTCAAGATAATTATTTGTGTTTTCAACCGACATGTGGGTAGGACGATAGATTTCGCTTTTTGTTTCGAGTTTCGAGACGCTGCCTGTTTCCAAGCGGCCAAGCACGTGAAGAAGGCAGCGCAAACATGGAAGGAGCCGTGTACGTGAGCGCTTTGCGCGCACACGTACACGGTTCCTTCAATATGTGCACTAGTCGAGATCGAGAGTCTAACAAACGAGAGAAAGTAGAAAAGTAGTACACGGAACGTATTCAGTACATATTTAGTACTTGATATACATATATGTGTGTGTGTGTGTGTGTATATATATGTATATATACATATACGTACATATATATGTACGTATATGTACACACACACACACACACACACACACACACACACACACACACACACACACACACGTATGTGTATATCAAGTACTGAATATGTACATATATATGCAATGTCGGAAGTATAAGGCATATGTATAATGTATGCGCATATGCTATATGCTGTGAGCGTGAATCGGATCGCAGGGCATATCTAACGAGACATTTGTACGATATATCTGTCCTCGTCTAACGAGACATCTGTACGATATATCTGTCCTCGTCTAACGAGACATCTGTGCGATGTGTCTATCCTTGTCTAACGAGATACCTGTACGATATATCTGGCCTTGTCAGATTGCAGCGACTGCAGCGCCATCTCTCAAAAGATCCGGCAACTACAGCTATACGCAACTTACTGCTCATCCTGTCAATTTGCATGTGCCTCTGCATGCAAACCTTCATTTGCGCTTAACTTTTTTTCTAGACGTTGAATCTTAGTTTTATTTACACAATATTGTTCCTACATGTTGTCCCTACATCGCCTGGGTGTCATTTTATATATATAAACTGCAGTAATTTTGTTATTGTCGTCAGATGACAGCTGTATGTGCCCAAATTAGTAAAATTTTTAATTTTTTTTCGTTCCCGATATGAAATCATGTATCGCGATGTAGATTTTTGTGCGTACTTTAATTCAAGTCCAGGAACTTGCAATTCTGTAAAGCCAATTCAAAGAAAGTCACAAATGAAAAAATGTCGGTAACTAGTGCCACTATAGGATCCCCTTAAAAAATATAAAGTATTAATGTATTTAAAAGAAAAAAAAATATTCTCTCTAAAAGCATCTTACTGAAAAAGTTCCATCGACAAAAATTTCTGTGGTTGTCTTCAAGATATCAATAAGTACATCACTCGAAAATATAACAGCCCTGATACCATCCTGTGCAAATACACTTCCTTTATAAAAATCCTTAATCCACTCGTATTTAATTAAATCAGTAGCCAAGGCTTGAAATGTACGCGGTATAGGAGGTCTTTGTTTATTTCGTTCTCGAGCCATTACACTTCTCATAGAACTATACGATATATGCGTAGCTACTTCTGGATTTCTAATATAATTAATGTTATTAAATTGAAAGATCAAATTAAAAAGATCCAATTTATTTTCATATATAACAGTACGGAACAACATACGTTCGGCAAACATAATCAAAAATTTCCTTCAGTGGTAGAAACGATTCTCGTGATAAACGCAACATTTCACTGTGCATTTTAGATTTTTCCAACTTTCCAGTATCTGGTGGATGTCGATGTAGAGTTTGCACATGCACTTGCCCATCAGTTACCTTTGCAACACCGGGACATCCTGTTGAACGCCGACTTGAACATCGATATGTGTTACTTATCCGCTTATCAATATTATATGTATATCCATCATATATATAAACGGAAGTTCCCTTTTGTCTACCGTTAACTGTCTCCATGTTATACTGAAATATAATAATGATAAATGTCTGAACATGAAATGGATTTCCTAAATTTTCCATACACCGTAAAATTTTTGGATTTTTTCTCCAAAAATCATTTGTCCCTCTCATTTAAAACTTGTATATGTTGTGTATATTGCAAAAATGTAACAGCACATGGAAAATTTAGAAATTCGATTCTGCTTTCTCTAAATATGTTGAGCAAAAATTTCATTAAACACAAAGACAAATATCATTTATAAGCCAAAAACATATAGATCATGTTACGTCCTGTGGAATTCGCGATTTCTTTCTTCCATAAAAATCTTTCGTAAGATGTTTTTCCAATAGAATTGTTTCTGGGATGGCGAGAACCAAATAATATTTTTCGATCGGCGACGAGATTACGGATGATAATAAATCACCATTGTTCTCGACATCAAAATTAAATAATTGTGAAACTGCGCCGCCGGTCAATAGCCGTCATTCCCGGGGAAAATTTGTGAAAAACACTTGACGGCAGACAATAACAGATTAAAACAAGACTATAGAAATTTCGAAATCTAGCGTCTCGACCCATAAGAAATTGTGAAACCCGTGCCGCCGAAAATTCGTGAAAAACACTTGACGCTAGACAGTAACCGATAAAGACGAGACAATAGAATCGTCTCCGTGAGAAAAACATGTTTTTCGGATGATGACTAACAAGAGTCATCATCGGAAAAACAAGTTCCCCACCAAAAATTGAATTGAGACATATTCCTCGATAACCCATCCCTAAAAATCATATATAAACCGTGACAGCGGGACACCCTTCGCTTCACTTCATTCTGAATTTCTAACCAGTTAACTCCGCGTCTAACGGGATTATTATTATACTAAACTCTGTGCGGGTCGATATCAGCACGTCGCGGTGTTACTCTGAGTCCAGGCTCCAGAAGAATCCTCGACCCAGCTTCGCCGCTGCGATCACCGATCCCAAGACCTTAGAGAGTTCCTTGTTCCAGAAATCATCAACGGAAATAGTAAGTTCAAAATAATTGCTAGTCCTTTTCCCCACAAATATATGTATATGTATATACAATAACGAGAATACATATATATATATTTTTTTTTGTTCCTCCCCTCTTATTTCGATTTATTTTAAATCATAAATAATTTTAGTGTGTAACTCCCACGTACACCGCCGCAAGACCCTAGGGGTGCTTATCCGTAACAGAATAAATCGGAGCAGGCGAGCTCGCGCTCATAGAGCGGAAGCTCTTGCGCTCTTACATAGAACGCCTTAGTTATTCGCCGCGCTTCACGCCTCCCCCGCCTCTCTTCGCCTCCCTCACCTATCAAATCCTCCCCGATACCCCCGATTCATCTCCTTTCCTAGAGCCCTCCTATTCCCCGGTTCCGTCCGAGGAACTCGAGGATTCCCCCCACAGCCCTTTCCTGGAGTCTTATTCTCCGCTCCCATTCGAATATCACGAACAACCATATCATAGGACACCCTCCCCCGCTACCTCCGCATCGACCATCGAGTTGATCGACGGTCTCGATCACCTTCCCCCGCGCTCTCTTGTTCCAGCGTGGAAATAATATACGAGTCTATCCTCTTAGATTAGATAGCGACACTAATACTGTACATACACTACACCATTACTTTTGTTTTTTCTTTTCTTTTCAATTTCCATGATTCTGTAATAAACCGAGCAGGATCTCAAGTTAATTTAGATTCTTTCCCCTGAAAATCCTGTTCGATGACCTCCGCACCTATGTAACACCCGCGCCCCTTCACACACACACACACACACATACACCTCACATTCGTACATATGCATATATAAAATGATTTGCCTATTTCTCTAGTGTAATTATGCTTAAATATTATTGGATTTTTGTAACAAATGTTTAAGTATCTTCGTTATTAATAAATATATATATATATATATATATATATATATATATATATAGTAAAATGAATACCAAATTTTTCATAGAATAGAACCTCGTCTTCAGCTCCCTCGCTCTCTCAAAAATCGCACAAGGTCCGATCCCCGGTAAAAGGGATAATATCCTTGACCGAAAACAGGACCACGAGTGCACGAAACTCACAGTAGGCGTAATAGCGTCCCTTCTGGACGTTGACCCATGACTGGAGTTTCCCGAAACGTGCATTTGTCTCGAGGCACGCGCCTTTTCCAGCGTGCACCCGAGATACGATAAGATCTTGTTACGTCTTCCTATCTCCCCTCCTCTAGATAGCCTTTTCCTTGCTGTCCTCCAAAACATAATATTCTACAAATTCCGGAGTTTGACGTAACAATTAGATAATATTGATTTTTTCATATAACTGAATTTAATTGAATTGAATTCTAAATGATGTAAAAAATGCAGGTTAAATCAAAATGAACATTTTGTCTACATAATATTAGAATAGCAACTAAAAAAAAAATGTATTTGACAATCAATGGCATTTAAAAGTAATTATTGTTTCTATCGTACATATCCAATGTTAACGCTCACAAATATTGCTAAGTAATTTTTATTATTTTAGAAGTAAAACCATATTTCAAAGTTTCTCACGAATTACATACTAGTATTTATTAATAAATTATCTATTAATAATAGATAATTAATAAAGTGTCTATTAATAATGTAATATATAATGTATATCACATACAAGTATATGATAAATTGAATTTCATATAGCATTGGATTTTTAGGGGTGTTTTACCCCCTAAAAGTACGTATAGACTCGTATACAAAAATAGATGTTTTTTATTTTTAGCTAGAATACATAATTTAGAAAAAATAATTTGTTCATACATAAATATTATGTTGTAAAGAAATTTAAGAAAGCATACAGATATATGTATATGTACCTATAGTTATTAGTATAGTATTTGTGCGTATTCACTTATAAGTCGATTTAAAAGAAAATAATTATAATAATTGTTGTACTTACATATAAAAGTACAAGTACTGTTGTCTGAATGACTGTAGAATTGCACACTATAATGCACAAGGTATTTTTGCGTCCAGGAAAGCGTATAGATATGCAATGTCGTACGAGCAGTCCTATATATCGTTGAGAACTGTAACAATAACTATATGTAAGAGTTGTATGTAAGTATAACAACAAATGTAATTTCTTCCTTTGAAATTTATTACAATTATGTGCCCTAAAATATTAAGGATTGCTGGTGCAACGTTGCAACTATGTACGCTTTCTTGGACGAGGAAATACATTGTGCATTAACAATTGTGCAAAGTGTACAGTTCTACAGCCATTCAGACAGTGTACACGTACTTTTGTATGTAAGTATAACAATTAATATAATACGTTTCTTTCAAACCAATTGTAATTATGTATGGAGGGGTAGAAGCCATAGTGGTGTAAGTCAAATTTTTTAAAATATTGACTTACACTACTATGGCTTTTACCCCTCCATATAGAAAGTAGTAGTAACGTTGCGTAGTCGTAACGTTGCACCTTCAGTCCTTATAATATCGCAGAGCACTGTAACATAATTCTATGTAACACTTGTATACAGATATAATTGCAATATATAAAAAAAAACAGAATTACATTAATTGTTATGCTTATGTATAAAAATACATGTACATTGTTTAAATGACTGTGGAACTGCACATTTTCCACAGATATTAATGCACAAGGTATCCCCGCGTTCAAGAAATAGTTGCAACGTTGCACCATCAGTCCTTAATATCGTAGAGCAGTGTAACAAAAATTATACATAAGAATACTTTTATGTAATTGCAATAAATAGATTTGTGAAAGAAAAGAATAAGAAAAGAGGAAGAATGACGTGGAAAGGGAGAAAGGAACGTGTGAGAGGATCTTCTCAGTACAATAGATATGGTGACGACAAGAGAGAATAAGTCAATTTCATTGAGATATAGATGACAATAAAGACTCAAAAATTTGGAAGTGAGTAAGCCTCCTAGGCTCCACAATGTAGAATACCTTGCGCGAATACATACGACGGAAGAATTGGTTTCCCGAAACTTCTCGTATTATGATTCCTGCACACAGGCAACGCTTGCTGCACGGCAAAAATTGGATCGAGTTCAACTTTTTCCGCGCAACGGAAGATGCTCTTTCCGGCAAAGTGGGAGATTGATTGGCTATTGGCTCCTGCACACGGGACACGGCGGTTAACTTGCCGCGTGGTGGAAGTTGGTGTCGTAGCCAACCAAATCTTCTGCCGCGCAAAAAAAGTTATGCTGGGTCTACAATGCAAGTCGTGGTGGGCCGTGGGTCGTATGAAATGGGCCAATCATATTTTGAGGAGAATAATCGACTGTGGTCTAGTTTCCACCGAACCATTAATTCGCAACTAGTGCGACGTAGAACCAAATTTAAGTCGATGGAAACGTGACTGACTGCGCTCATTTCACTCCCGTTTCGATCCACAAGTACTCTACTTCCAGTGGAAACAGTACATTAAATTCGATGCGCACCGGAGCAGAGGCCCGATTCTCTAACGACAAACGTATGCGTAAACTCTGCTCTAACAGAAAAGCTGCAAGCTTATTGACTAAAAACTGTGCGATAGCCAATCAATTTGCAGCCTTTCTGTTAGAGCAGAGTTTGCGCATACGTTTCTCGTTAGAGAATCGGGCCCCAGTAGTGCGATTCTGTAACTCGTTATTCGTCGTTATGTGCTCATAACGACCGTTGCGCAGCTTTTTTTCCATATAGTATACCTGCGCAACGACAACATAACGATACCGACACCGTCGTTAAGAGTTACAGAATCGCACTACAGGATCGGATTTAAGACTTCGGTGGAAACTAGACCTGTGATAGGTCAATTCTTATCCTGGGTCTACAATGCGAGTCGCAAAGTCGTGAGTCGCAAGAATTGACCAATCACAGTCGATTATTCTCCGCAAATTCGACTGTGATTGGTCAATTCTTGCGACTCACGACTTTGCGACTCGCATTGTAGACCCAGCATCACGACTCACGACTTTACGACTCGCATTGTAGACCTAGCATTATGGCTCTGGCCCTCAGGAATCGTATTCTCGAGCCTGCCCTAATGATTTTCGTATGCGACTTTCTATTTGAAAAGCATTGAATTTCGCATGCGAGTTTCATGAAAACGATTGGAGAATTGGGCTCCAGGTCGATTCTGTAATTCAAGTGAGCTCACTCACTTCTCACACTTTCATGTCACATGAGTTTGCGTGAGTTTGGTCGCGTGATTCTGTAACGTTGAAGTGAACGTACGAAATCACTAGATTTGCTAGTGTGAAAATGTTTTATCAGGGACTGTACGTGAAATAATCGCGAATATTTGAAAATCCAAGGAAACGGCTCCCCTATGACTGTTATTGCTGTTACGAGTTTTCTTGTGTATATAATTAAATACCTTGTATTCCTGTGTTGGATTAAAAATTTTGTAATTGTATTTTCTCTTTCTGATTAACGCAATTTAAAGATTTATTTCAAGATCAATCAAGAAAACATTTATTTGAAAAGATACATATCACTTGGGTTGAGTTAGGTAACGGAATTTGATTATTTTCCAAAGAATATATATATATTCATTTTATACTTGACGCAATTTATAGATATCATTTATTTTTGTGAAAATACAAACATACCACATCGGTTTTTTAGAAGTATAAAAATACCTCATCGGTTTTTTTTAGGTACAGAGATACTTCGATTTTTTTAGGTACAAAGATACCTCATCGGGTTTTTTGAGGTACAAACATACCACATCGGTTTTTTTTTAGGTACAAACATACAACATCAGTTTTTATTTAGGTACAAAGATACCTCATCGGTTTTTTTGAGATAACCACTTTCTTCGAACGCGTGTGGCTTGACGCCTTTTTTTACCTTTTTTTTAAAAAGGTAATTTTGTTGTGATATCATTTCTTTTTGTAGTATTAGGGATCATATAAGCATTAAACAGTACATGTTTATAACATATATATTTTGCGACATAGAATACAAATACAACTCAGCGTAATATGTTATAAACATGTATTAGTATAGTATATCCTTAGGTGATAGTATGTCTAAGTAATAGTATGTAAACATAACACTTCTGTATGTTCAACAACAAGGATCTGTACATTTAAAGAAAGGATTTTAAAGCTTAAAATCTCTACTTTTGAAAGGTTAATATTATTTATTAGTTTCTGTGAGTTTGATAATTTTTACATATAGAAAACTACGAGCTGGACAAAATAGAAAATTGTTCTCACTTTGTGGGCCTGTCACGTGCACAAAAAAAATGTGCGAAAATTTTCGACTTTGTAACGTGAAAGTTTGATGAAGTTTTCCTTACAAAATCTTTTTTTAAAAATGTTTCTACAATTTTTTGTTGCTGAGTTATCGTGGATTGAACATGAAAAAATCTCCTAGCTATTTAGCAATTTTTTTTAAATGCAAGGTACTTAAAAGTACAAAAAAATATAAAGAATAAATTTGTGTTGTTGTTCTACACAATTGTTTTCTGTGTCAAAAAGAGAAAAATCGCTAATTTTTACATTATCTTAATTTATTTGTATCATGTCTACATGTTATTTAAAAAAATTTGGCAATTATACAATAGAACAAAGTTTCAGTTTTAAGAATTTGTTTTTTTAACTGCGATACGATGATTTTTCTGAGAGTTATGAGCAATCAAAGTCAAAATGCTCGTTTCTTATTCCATCCACAATAACTTAGTAACAAAAAATCGTAGAAACAGTTTTAAAAAAAGATTTTACAAGGAAAACTTCAAGCTTTCATGTTAGGAAGTCGAAAATTTTTGCCAATTTTTGTTGTGCACGTGACAGGCCCACAAAATGGAAGAAAAATTTTCTATTTCGTCCAGCTCGTAGTTTTTTATATGTAAAAATTATCAAACTCACAGAAACTAAAAAATAATAGTAACCTTTCGAAAGTAGAGATTTCAAGCTTTAAAACCCTTTTTTAAAATTTAAATTTCGTTTATTTTTAACAAAGTTACAGCTGCTAGAATTTTGCCTATTTTTAAAGATAAATTTAGCATTCTCCTTTAATTTTTGTGAGAAATTAGAAGATAAATGATCGGGTTTGTTAGATTGGGCACTGGATTTTTCGACACGTGCAATTCTTTGAATGATATTTGTGTTATGTACGATGCTTCTGTTGAAATCGAGGAATCACATGCCGGAAAAGTTTTTCTTAGATATTTATCATAAAAAATAACTTTGTATAATTCTCTTTTATGTTATTCAGTTATTGGGATGGATCTGGCCATCGTCGGAGTATTATAATGAAGAAAGGTGAATGTATCAGTGATTTAGAGATACTCCAGTGTTACTTTTGGAGTAACATCGGCGTGATATATAATGTTCTGCTGCATAAATTTAATTTTCACATACAGGTAATTCTATCTATCAGCTTCTTCAGAGATGTTTAAAAGTTCTGAGGCATGAATTCAGCGAGCTTAAAACAGTAACGGCAGATCAGTTAATGTATGTCAAGGAGGATCTTATATTACAGCACCATTAGACGTTTTACGATTTTATTGTAACTAAGGTAAATATACTAAATAATAAAACTTATGAAGCAATATCACAATGTTGGCATGTTATTTTATTTTACTTAGGTATTTATCACGATTGAAAGAATACTTTGTATAATTCTCCTTTATGTTATTTTAGATCATGGTACGAGAGGAACAAACATTTTTCCAGCGAGTAGATGGAAACCTTTTGATCCAACGAAAAGTTACGACAAGTATACAGTGTCGGATAAAAATAAGAAGAAAGATAAAATTTGATAAACTTAGATTCAATGAATTGTCCAATTTCGTTTAAAGGATTCAGATTCAAAGGACTGTAATTTAGTAGAGCTACATAATCGAGTAAATGAATTAAATATCACATAATTGAATGAATTAAAATGCCAGTCCTTAAAAATACAATGTAGCTACACTATATACATATATACATATATATATATATATGTCGTGAGGTATGTTCCATGTGTGTGCGTGCGTGCGTGCGTGCGTGCGTGCGTGCGTGCGTGCGTGCGTGCGTGCGTGCGTGCGTGCGTGCGTGCGTGCGTGCGTGCGTGCGTGCGTGCGTGCGTGCGTGCGTGCGTGCGTGCGTGCGTGCGTGCGTGCGTGCGTGCGTGCGTGCGTGCGTGCGTGCGTGCGTGCGTGCGTGCGTGCGTGCGTGCGTGCGTGCGTGCGTGCGTGCGTGCGTGCGTGCGTGCGTGCGTGCGTGCGTGCGTGCGTGCGTGCGTGCGTGCGTGCGTGCGTGCGTGCGTGCGTGCGTGCGTGCGTGCGTGCGTGCGTGCGTGCGTGCGTGCGTGCGTGCGTGCGTGCGTGCGTGCGTGCGTGCGTGCGTGCGTGCGTGCGTGCGTGCGTGCGTGCGTGCGTGCGTGCGTGCGTGCGTGCGTGCGTGCGTGCGTGCGTGCGTGCGTGCGTGCGTGCGTGCGTGCGTGCGTGCGTGCGTGCGTGCGTGCGTGCGTGCGTGCGTGCGTGCGTGCGTGCGTGCGTGCGTGCGTGCGTGCGTGCGTGCGTGCGTGCGTGCGTGCGTGCGTGCGTGCGTGCGTGCGTGCGTGCGTGCGTGCGTGCGTGCGTGCGTGCGTGCGTGCGTGCGTGCGTGCGTGCGTGCGTGCGTGCGTGCGTGCGTGCGTGCGTGCGTGCGTGCGTGCGTGCGTGCGTGCGTGCGTGCGTGCGTGCGTGCGTGCGTGCGTGCGTGCGTGCGTGCGTGCGTGCGTGCGTGCGTGCGTGCGTGCGTGCGTGCGTGCGTGCGTGCGTGCGTGCGTGCGTGCGTGCGTGCGTGCGTGCGTGCGTGCGTGCGTGCGTGCGTGCGTGCGTGCGTGCGTGCGTGCGTGCGTGCGTGCGTGCGTGCGTGCGTGCGTGCGTGCGTGCGTGCGTGCGTGCGTGCGTGCGTGCGTGCGTGCGTGCGTGCGTGCGTGCGTGCGTGCGTGCGTGCGTGCGTGCGTGCGTGCGTGCGTGCGTGCGTGCGTGCGTGCGTGCGTGCGTGCGTGCGTGCGTGCGTGCGTGCGTGCGTGCGTGCGTGCGTGCGTGCGTGCGTGCGTGCGTGCGTGCGTGCGTGCGTGCGTGCGTGCGTGCGTGCGTGCGTGCGTGCGTGCGTGCGTGCGTGCGTGCGTGCGTGCGTGCGTGCGTGCGTGCGTGCGTGCGTGCGTGCGTGCGTGCGTGCGTGCGTGCGTGCGTGCGTGCGTGCGTGCGTGCGTGCGTGCGTGCGTGCGTGCGTGCGTGCGTGCGTGCGTGCGTGCGTGCGTGCGTGCGTGCGTGCGTGCGTGCGTGCGTGCGTGCGTGCGTGCGTGCGTGCGTGCGTGCGTGCGTGCGTGCGTGCGTGCGTGCGTGCGTGCGTGCGTGCGTGCGTGCGTGCGTGCGTGCGTGCGTGCGTGCGTGCGTGCGTGCGTGCGTGCGTGCGTGCGTGCGTGCGTGCGTGCGTGCGTGCGTGCGTGCGTGCGTGCGTGCGTGCGTGCGTGCGTATATATATGTATAAATATATATATATATATATATTTCTGTCAGGCGCTGGTGCTGATCGCAGGTCTCGCCGAGTCGCTAGTGAGGGTGATTCGTGGCACTTAGCGCGCACAGAATTTACTCGCGATACTTTGGATTGGCGAACAACAGAAAATTGGCGTTAGTATATAAGTAAGCGGAGAATATGCGGACTTAGAAGTGAACTGTTTCGTGCCGGATCGGAAGTGTCTCTAAGTGCGTAAAGTCGCGATTTTTATACAGAATTAAGGAGGCGGGATTATTGTACTTCGCGCCTTCTTCCTCGTGATCAAGATGTAGTATCCCCTCTCAGTCCCTAAGTGTCCACCATTTTAAAGCTAAAAACAAAGCGACGCACGCGCCGCCGTTGCCGTCGCCGCCACCGTCGCCACTCCCGAGTTCATTCTTTCTTTTGGTGCCAAGGTGTCCACACGCCCAAGATGGGAAATAAAAGGAAGAGAAGCAGAAAATCAGACAGGGAAGCGGAAAAAGAGAATCGTTGGAGGAAACGTGTAAAACTGCTAAAGGAAGAACTCAGGAGACAGAAAAGGAAACGGAAGGAAGCATAGCGTCGGAGATATTCCGAATCGTCGTCGATAGATTCATATGCGTCACGCAGTAAGCATAACGTTCATTTCAGAGAAATGTCACACGCAGGTACTAACCTGCATCGTCAAGTGTCGGCACACAGGCTCTAACCTACATGTGCGACAACAGTCGACGCGGTGTAGGCCCTAACCTACGCCGCGCGCAATTTCGTCCGCTTCGTTGAGGACAATGCGACGAACTTTACCTGTCGCAAACGAGAGGTAGCACGCAGGCTCTAACCTGCACGTGCGACCCGATAAACGACGCAATGTAGGCTCTAACCTACACGCAGGCTCTAACCTGCATCGTCGAGCATCAGCACGCGGGCTCTAACCCGCACATGCAACCCAATAACCGACGCAATGTAGGCCCTAACCTACACGTAGGCTCTAACCTGCATCGTCGAGCGTCAGCACGCAGGCTCTAACCTGCACGTGCGACGCCAACAATCGACGCAGTGTAGGCACTAACCTACACGCAGGCTCTAACCTGCATCGTCGAGCGTCAGCACACAGGCTCTAACCTGCATGTGCGACGCCAACGACCGACGCAGTATGGACCCTAACCGACACGCAGGCCTAACCTGCATCGTCGAGGGTCAGCACTCGGGCTATGACCTGCATGCGCGAACACTACAATTGACGCGGCATAGGTCCTAACCTACACGGCGCGTATTCTCAATCACCTTGATGAGGCGATTTCAACAGATTCTAATCTGTCGCGCATTGCGAATAGTTCGCAACAAACATTATATTTATATAAATATTACATGATTATATGTATTCGTACGTCCCTTGAGACGACGAATATAGAAATGAATATTCCATGTACACTACTGTTATAGGTAACAGGGATAGCAACAGCAGCAACACTTCGTCATCGGGGGAAGAAACTCGGCATCGGAGACAAACCTCCGAAAGAGGCGCGAGAGTTGAGCGCCCACATACCGAGAACGCTGAAGCAGCGGAGTCGGACAGTCAAGCGAACGTACCAAACGAAGGTACGCTGGACAATCAAGCGACTGTACCAACCGAAGCTGCGCTGGACAAAGACGTTTTAGACGTCATAGGGAAACGGTTCGCCGAAGAACGGACCCTAGCCGAGCCACTACATAGCGACGTGGTCGCCAGATGGGAAGAGATACTAAAACTTGGACTTCCGACAGAGGAGCAGGCGGAACTTCTCAAAAAATACCCCCCTCCTTCAAACTGCACACGCATCGACCCTCCAAAACTTAATCCGGAGGTAAAGGCGTGTCTGCAAGAGGCTGTCTGGAAAAGAGACGAGAGAATAGTCTCAAAACAAGCGAAAATTTCGACATGCCTCGCGGCAGTAGGAAAAGGTTTATCAACACTATTCAGACATAAAGGAGAGGGGGAAAACCTCGCAGTGATCGAAGCGCTCGGACACACGAGCCGGCTACTCGCGGACCTACACCACGATGAGTCCTCAATAAGGAGAATATCTTATATTGGCGAACATCAACACGGCAATGAAGCAGACCTTAAACTCGACAGTTATCGACGAATGGCTTTTCGGCAAGGAATTATCCGAAAGCGTAAAGGCAGCGAAGTTGATCGAAACTTCATCCAAAGACTTGAAACGACCTCAAAAATCGCAAGGAACGACATCGTCAAAAAACGCGAAAGCCCCGTCCCGACAGTCGCGCTACAAGAGGCAGCCAACGACGAGGGGCGGGCGTCGATATCCACTGTCCCACAGGGCTTTGAAACCGGCTTCTCAGCACTACAGGGCTCCACACAGGAGAGACCACACAAGAAGACGCGATTAACTCCAGTAGGTAAACCAGCCGGCAGGCTACGACAGTTCTTGCCACGGTGGAAAGCGTTAACCAATGACAAATCTATTTTGTCATGGGTAGAAGGGTATAAAATACCTTTTGTGTGCAAGCCTATCCAAATAAAACCACCGAGAGAGGCCCATTGGTCACGGGAGGAGAAAACCCAGATTTCGTCAAAAATTGCAGAGCTATTACAAAAAGGGGCCATAGAACCATGCGAACCGACTCAAAAACAGTTTATTTCAAGCATTTTCCTACGGAAAAAGTCCAACGGCTCGTATAGACTGATTTTAAATTTAAAAAAGTTAAACGAATTCATAAAGACTAAACATTTTAAATTAGAAGACCACAAGACAGTGGTTAAATTAATAAACAAGGGTTGGTTTATGGCCTCAATTGACTTAAGAGATGCGTACTATCTCATACCGATCGCAGAGTCGGATAGAAAATATCTAAGATTCGAGTTTGAAGGAAAGCTCTTCCAGTTTTCTTGCCTACCTTTCGGCCTCTCTACCGCCCCTTATGTCTTCACCAAAATTGTGAAGCCGATAATCTCCGATCTCAGACGAAGGGGTCTCCTCTCGGTGGTATATCTGGATGACTTTCTGTTGTTTGGAAGATCACATGATGAATGTGTATCGAATGTTTTACAAACACGGATAGCTTTAGAGAACTTAGGATTTATAATCAACGAGGAAAAAAGCCAGCTCTCCCCCGTTCAGAGATGCAAATACCTAGGATTTGTATTCGACTCTAATCAGATGACGATTGAACTTCCAAACGAGAAAAAATTGAGAGCTTTAGAAACAGTTTCAAAATTCATTGTGAATCGAAAATATAAGATTAGGGAGTTTGCTCAAATGGTAGGTTCAATCGTCTCGTGTTGCCCAGCAGTAAAATTCGGATATGCTCACACCAAGTCTCTGGAGAGAGAAAAATTCTTAGCGCTCGAAGAAAACAACGGCAATTATGATGCAAGCATGACCCTGAGCAATAACGTTAAGACGGACTTGCTTTGGTGGAAACGCAATATACAAAAGACATGCAACTCGATAGATGCCTTAAACTTTCAGTTAGAAATCTACTCAGACGCATCTCTGACGGGCTGGGGAGCAGCTTGCGGGAATGAAACAGCACACGGTTCATGGGATGCGTCAGAACGATCGAAACATATCAATTTTCTCGAATTAAAAGCGGCGTTTTTCGGCTTAAAATGTTTTGCGAAACACTTGCGAAGTACAGACATCTTACTTCGAATAGACAATACCACCGCCATCTCCTACATCAATAGGATGGGAGGTGTTCAAAATGTAAGACTAAATCGTATAACCCAGGAAATCTGGGAATGGTGCGAAGCTCGAGACATTACCCTGTTCGCGTCGTATATAAGCTCTAAAGATAACTTTATAGCTGACGCGGAGTCAAGAAAGATAGAACCGGAAACAGAGTACGAGCTAGCGAATGAAGCATTCGAAAAAATCAGTACGACACTGGGGAAACCGCAGATTGACCTGTTCGCCAGTCGGGTCAACACCAAGTGAGAAAAGTATTTTTCGTGGTTCAAAGACCCCAACTCATTATCGGTAGACGCGTTCACGAAATCGTGGACAGACCTTTACTTCTATGCGTTTCCGCCATTCGCGATTATCCTTAGGGTTCTCCGAAAAATCAGGGATGACAAGGCAGTAGGCATTGCGGTCGTTCCAGAATGGCCTGCACAACCCTGGTTCCCGCTTTTTTATTCGATGCTAGTTTCGGAACCTATTTATCTAAAGCCGAATATTAATTTACTAACCTCTTGCAACAGAGAACCTCACCCGCTGTGGCGGCATCTTACCCTGGTTGCCGGCAAATTATCAGGACAGGATTCGATCGGAGACAGACGCCAAGCAACACAATAGAAATAATGATGGCGTCATTAACGGAATCGTCGCTAAAACAATACGACTCCGCCTTAAAGAAGTGGAGTTTCTGCAGCGAGAACTCCGTCGATCCATTCACCAGTTCAATTCGAGACATTCTTGCCGGCTTAACCGATGCGTTCGAGAAGGGAGCGTCTTATAGTACTTTGAATTGCCTACGCTCGGCAATCTCATTAGTAGTCGGCCACGAAATCGGACAGGACCCGAATATTAGGAGATTCTTTAAAGGCGTCTTTAACAAGAGACCGCCCAGGCCTAGATATGACTGTACCTGGGATCCCAAGGCTGTATTAGATTATTTATCGTCTAAAGCGAATAACAAAAACACTACGTTAAAAGTTTTATCTATGAAACTAATCTCTCTACTTGCGTTAGTCACAGGCCATAGGTTACAAACATTCGCCTTATTAGACATAAGAAACATTCGAGAAACTGCGGAATCCATCGAAATAAAAGTTCCCGATAGAATAAAAACTTCAGGTCCGAGCAGGAAACAACCTTGTTTAGTCCTGCCATTCTATACAGAGAATAAGGAGATTTGCGTGGCTTCGACCCTAAAAAGCTATCTAGAAAGGACCAAAGACATTCGTGGCTCTACGAATTCACTTTTTATCTCCTTCAAAAAGCCTTTTAAGGCAGTTACATCCCAGACTTTAAGTCGTTGGATAAAGGAGATTTTGTCAAAAAGTGGAATTAACACAGAAATATTCACGGCTTACAGTACTCGTCATGCCGCGACGTCAGCGGCAAGAAGGCACGGGGTTGATTTAGATATCATCCGGAAGACAGCCGGATGGACAAGTAACTCGAAAACATTCGCAAAGTTTTATAATCGAGATATCGCGAAAGCATCCGATGTATTTGCGAGAGCGATATTAAACTCATAAAAAGAGTATCGAAGATTGAGTTAGGAAGGCCGTCAAAAACCCGACGCCATATTTCATGGCTTGTAAAACCGTCGAGAGAAAAAGAATAAATAAATAAATAAATTTTTTCTTTTTCATCCTGCCATTCGGAGTGCCGTAACGGAACTTTAAACATCTACATCTTGATCACGAGGAAGAGGCGCGAAGTACAATTATAGATTAAACGAACTTACCTAAGTGAAGTTCGATCATAATTGTATGAGCGCCTCTTCCGAAGTGATCACTCCCACCCTTAAGCCCAGATCTACATCATAGTCAGATCTTTCTCCCCGGGAGTTACGGCACAGCTTTAAATAATGAACTCGGGAGTGGCGATGGTGGCGGCGACGGCAACGGCGGCGCGTGCGTCGCTTTGTTTTTAGCTTTAAAATGGTGGACACTTAGGGACTGAGAGGGGATACTACATCTTGATCACTTCGGAAGAGGCGCTCATACAATTATGATCGAACTTCACTTAGGTAAGTTCGTTTAATCTATAATTTTTGTGTGTAATTTGATTGGTGGAGTTCTCTTCCGATTGTGACGCAACTTTCGATTTTTCGCTTATCCCTTGGCGAGCTAGATATAATTATCTATTTTCACAGTTGTCCACTGGCGAGTTTTGTCGTAAGGCCCACCCCCGCCGTCTTATTTTTTGGGGGGACAGTTATCGATTCTTTCAGTGACGCATCCATTTTTTTATTATTATTGTCGATTTCTCTTTTATTAGGGTGCTGGATTCTTAGTTTATCTTACGACCCTGTTTTTAGTATCGGCAGATAAATGCACTCATTTTAATTGCAGTTCTAATGCAAACAGAAACTTCCGCCACGTGCTCCTTACAGGATTTCTAAAAGCACGTTTTAGACCCCGTTTCTGTTTGTCGAAACATTGCGCGAGCAATTTTGACTAGTCGCGCGATGCAATAAAGATCCTAAGCAAACTCCGTCTGGGATTAAGGCCCCTTTGGCGCGTCAGTCGCCATGTTTTATAGTAGCGGGCCAGACAAAGTTGATAAAACGTAGTCGTATATGCTTTGTCCGTTTGGATTTTGTCGTCTGGAAGTAATCTCTCAATTTCGTTTAGCAAATGTAAAGGAAAAACAGGAGTAGACTAAATATAGGGATTCTAGCACATGGTGGCGGTGGGGTGAGGAAGTGGAACGCATTGGGAATGCCGTAAGCGGTGGGCGCGGGGATGGCGTCGGCAGAGGGGCGCCGTAAGCGGTAGGCGAGGGGATGGCGTCGGCAGAGGAAGGCACTGCCCCACTTTCCGTCCTAGGGACGGTAGAGGGGCACCGCCCCACTTTTTGTCCTAAGGAGGCAAGTAATTTTTGACGACGTTCGACCACGCGTCTCGCGCTCCTCTGACGACGCCATCCCCTCGCCCACCGCTTACGGTATTTCCTATGCGTTTCACTTCCTCACCCCGACCCTCGACAGAAACTCATTGAGGTAGAAATCAAGTAGGACACTGTATGCATTTCGCGTGACCGTGAACGATTTCACTGTAGGTGGTAATCGATCGCGATCTTTGTCCTCGTCGGCAGTGTTTGTCTCGCGGAGGAAACGACGCCGTTACCTCTAACCTTTTTTCCGGTAGAATGCGATTAATGCGAAGCCTCGAATTTAAGTTTTTTGAAAGCGCGAGAACGTTGATACGTTGATGGATACGTTGATACTGTTGATGGTCGTAGCTCGCCGCTCGTGTGGTACGTTTATATTGTGAGAAAGATTGCGATGGTGAGTCAACTGAAAGATACGGAGGTTTCGTTTTCTGAGGAGCTGTTGGAGGATCAGGTCGTAGAAGTCGAACCCACGCCGACGGATATCGACTCGATCACTTTCGCTTTGCTCGATCTACTGCGCGAAGTTTGGAATCCTGAATATTCGGCGTCACGGAATTTGAGACTGTTGCTCGCAAGCGTCTCGAAGTATTTGACGACTACGAATCAGCAGCAAACCGATTGCAACGTACGTCTTATGCGCGAGGGCAGTAACTGTGGCGGTCAGCTGTCCGCCACGAGCGCGCGACCGTACGTACGCAACACGGGTAGTACGCCGCGCGCCGGGAGGCGCGCGGCGCGCGGCATGGGTAGTAGCACAATATCGATCGGCGAGATGGATCGGCGCGCATCCGCTACACGGCGCATCGCCGGCGGATTCACTCGTAAGGAAAGTTCGACACCGATCTCTGTAACTAGGGCAGCTCAGCGGGGCTTCTCCAGCGATCTTCGAGAACGCCAGTCTGGGTGTGCTCATAGAGCCTCAGACATAATTATCCTTTTGATACGGAACGTGCTCTGAGGGCCTTCGTCTATACCTGCTTGGCAGGGCATTAACTCTCTTCGGTAAGAGTCGACAGACATCCTGCCGCGGAAAGGTTTCAAGGGTCATTTTGACCCTGCCCGTCGGGCAACACCGAGTCCGGTGGAGACCAAGGCGCTGCCTTCTCCTACTCCGACTCCTGTTCCTGAGATCAAGGCGCTGCCTTCTTCAAGTCCGATTCCGGCTCCAACTCCTGTTCCTGAGACCAAGACGAAGAACCGCATCCTGATCTCCAAGATAGAAACTCTACCACCTTGGAGACGTATCCTGAAGACCAAGACAAAGTGGCGGTTTACCCCGTTAGCCAAGTGGGGTCATACTGACCCAGCAACACTGAAACCGGTGGAAACCAAGGCACCGTCTACTCCAAGTCCAACTCCAGTGCCACCGAGCCCTACTCCAGCTCTAACTCCTGTTCCTGAGACTACGTCGAGGGATCCGATCCTAACTTCCAGAATAGAGACTTTTCTACCTTGGAAACTCATACCGATCACTATCCCGGTTTCCGAGGACGTACCGGCTCCTGAGATCCAGGCAAAGGACTCCCTTCCGATCTCCAGGATAGAAACTTTCCTACCGTGGAAGCTATATCCAATTGATCTACCACCACGAGTTCCACGTGTCCGGCGTCCACTTCATCCGATCGATTCGGAGAATTCTGTGGCCACACAGACAGACCACGTGTTTAAGACTCCTCCACGACCTCGACTTCCTCGGGCACAACTAAGTCCCCCTCCGTCCACTCCAAGAGGCAAGCCTAGGACTCCCGGACGTAACCTAATTGTCCCGCGGAAGAATCCTTACGAGAAGAGGAGGTCCTTAGTCAAGCAATTATTCCCAGCAGAATAATGAGAATATTACACTATACAGTTATTACCTACACTGACACACACGACCATCTACACATACATATTAAAGATATATTTATTTTGTATAGAGAGCATGATTAAATATAGCGAGATTCTACCTAACTGAACAATTCGTTATTGTGGGAACGACGTACCTTCACCCGACATCCTAACCTAACACCCCACAGTAACATAAAGAGTGTGTTAACCGAGCTCCATAAATTTTGGTTGAAGGAAGGTCCTAAGAATCCCACCTGTACAGAGAATGATATGTATAATTTCATTCGCAATCAACTTCCGTCGAAGTTGTATTCGTCGTTAGTTAGTGATCTAATGACACAAGATACTTTTTACGAATGGGTCAACTGTCACAACAATTACGTCAAAACTTTACCCATCGTCGGTGCGGGAGGCGGTATCCTCGCCGCGCTTTTGACGGATCATTCGTACACCGTGGCGAAGCGGGACGAGGAGGAGGCAGGATGCAGCGTCGGTGGGCTCGACGCGTTGTTCGACCTGGCGGAGTCTGGTCGCGATCTCGATCGCATGCCACAGCATATATCGAGGAGGAAGGATTAACAGATGCTTACCGTGAGGTCGCCCGGGGAGATCGGATTACAGTTGATCCGTCTGGACGTCTTCGACGTCAAGGATATCGCGAATAAGGACAAGCGTGATTGGTGGAGATACGCGAAATTGCGATCTCAGATCTTGACCACTTCGTCGCGTACGGATCGAAAGCAACATTTACTGTCCCAGTTCTTGGATCAAGCCGCGGACGATTTGAGGAAGATTCCCGGGGTTGTTAAGGAGACGAGGAACGTCGTCTATGAAAGTGGTCGGAGCGACGTTTGAAGAAGGATATATCGTAAATATGCATACTTTTTTTGTTACAGATGAGAGAGAAAAAAATACATATAAATACGTTTTTCTTTTTTTTTTTACAGGCGAGAGAAAAAAATACATGTAAGTACGCGTGTTTTTTCTTTAGATGAATAAATATTTTTTTTATACACCATATATCGACTCTTTCCTTATCCTACGTTATTATTATTATTATTTTTTTTGCGGTGATCACGATAGCGATGAAGCGCGTCGATCATACAGGTTATCGCGCGCGCAACGCGATTCTTCAAAGACACACACAGAGAGAATATCGGGAAAAAAAAGAATGGAAAAGTACAGTAACGGACGAAGTTTTGTAGGTTCTTTTTTTCTCTTTTATTTTTTTTAAACGATATCGAATCACAACAATTTCTCGTAATTCCCGAAGCAGAGAGCGACTAACTCGCAATCGACAATGTCGTTGCGATCGAAAAATTTGCTCTCGCGTATCGCTCTCGGGACGTTCGCGGGATCCGTCACGGTGGCCGCGATAGCGATGAAGCGCGTCAGTTTTGCGTCGATCACGCCGGTTATCGCGCGCAACGAGGTCACGAGTCGGTTGACGCAAAGGTCGAGGTCGAACATACGGAGCACGGCGTTCATCGATACGATCATACGAGTCGTGGGAGTTTCCAAGCGTAGGGTCGATAGATTGTTAATCTTTCCAAATCGTAATATTAAGTCTCCATTTTCGATGTACATCGGTGGTGGAATGCGCTCATTCTTGCCGCGCTGTAGATGTGACAACACCGCGCGATTTTGATCGACGAGTTCCTTCCACGTTTCAGGCGAGAGCGTGATGTCCTTGCCGTGGCAATCTCCTATGACTATGTGCACGTAGCACGGAAGTACGGCTGTGATACCGACGTCTATGAATTTATATCCCGTCTTTGTTAATAGGTATCTTCTTTCCAGAATTTTCACAGGATGATGTTCGCCGTCGCGTTTCGAAGTACTGGCGTCTTCGTGACTGGAGACAGAAAAAAAATAATTATTATTATATCTTAGGCGAGCGATACGGGATCGTCGCGAACTTACCGCGTGTTTTTCCGTGAGTCGACGTTGCCTCGATTCGGAAACGGAGTCTCTAATTCCATCGATTGCTCGTTGACTCTTCTTCTTCTTTTTTTCGCGCTACCGACACCGTTCTCGAGATCGTCGCTGGATTGGCGCTGTTCAAAATACGGGGCGTGTAACGTCGAGCCATCTCTCTCTTTCTTTTTTTCTCCGTTGTCGCGGTGCGGTGGACGGATCACGCGAGAATGAGTCGTTTGACGGAAGTCGAGCCGGAATATAGTTTGAATAAATAAAATTATGCTTCCCCCCCTTTCATTAATATTCTCAGGAGCGGTACGTAAAAAAAAGGGTGGTTACGCCGAATCGTTCTATTATTCCTCTTCTCTATGCGACGTCTCCTGCACGAACGTGTCAATTCGAACGAACCGACTCAATAGATCTCGCAGTTGCATCATCAGTCCGTCTCTCGGGCAGGTAATACCGAGGATCCCCAGATCAAATTTTCCGAATGCTGTTACGGTTTTCGTGAATTCGTTGAATCTGTAGAATCGGTTTTTACTGATGAAGTATAGATTACCGTCGATGTATCGAAAGGCCGACAATACGCTGTGAGGTATTCCCGGAAATATCATCTCAATGTGATAGAACTTAACGATATTCATCGAACAATCGTCTATCTCGCCCACCAAATTGTCGTTGTATATGATGAAAATTCGTCCTTCGTTCGTGTTCAGCACGGCGTTGATCTTCGTGGTCGCGTCGGGAATTCCGAGATCTGTGTAGGGTCTCGGCCAGGTTGACACTAGCTTCACACGCGGATAAGTAATCATGTAGCTCATATTGCCCGCGAACAGCACGATATTGCCCGAGGATGCCCGATACGCTGCCGTTAGACGCGTGAAATTCTTAGGAAGAAATTTCATGTAGTCCGTCAATAGTAAAGGTTTCTTGAAAGTTTTTCCGTCTATATCGATCGACCACATGTAGCGTTCGTGCGAGATGTACAATCGACCGTTCATTATCAATATGGTATCCACGTTTCGCAAGGTGCACAGATCCGTCTCGACGTCTTTCGTAGTAGTCGTCGTCGTCGTTGTTGTCGTTGTGGTAGTCGCCGGTGTTGTGGTCGTTAGTTTTGGAAATTTAGCGTTTTCTTTAGCGCCGTACAGGTGTTGAATGGAAAGAACGTCCTCTAGACTGAGTTCAACGGGGAATGTATTTTCAGGCACGGTCGCGTACATCACTGAATTTTCGCGGGGGCTGTGTGGCAAGCCTAAAGAGTGACCGATCTCGTGCGTTAGCGTGTAAAATAAGTTGTACATTCCCGGAGGATGCTTATTCAGCTGTATATGCCATGGCTCCGCTCTGTCCACGTGCACCTCCGAGACGTATGTAGGTGTGACCGAACACTGAGTTTTGATGGTGAAATTTCTAAGTTATATCTCCCTTTCACGGTCGCCACTCGGTTTTACCTCTGATAACCGAGAAGGTAAGTATCTGTGACACGGATATCTTAACAATCTGCTAATTCTCTCTTATTTTCAGGTTCCCGGATCACCGCTTCGGTCTGCCTACCAGGATCAACGTGGGACTTCGCTGGATTATCACCGTTGGACAGGTAAGTAAAAGGTAAGTAAATTGATAAATTCGTGGATAATTTATATCAATGCCGAATTATTTATTCATAATTATCACGCATATGATGCTTTCAGTTCACAAACAATCGCTGTTCACAAGTTGGTTGACATGTGGTATCACCGCCGAAGTTGGTAAGTGAAAAGTTGTAAAGTGGCTAATCTCGGAATAATTCTCCGTAATGCCGGTTAATCGCTTCCCAGTGAATGAGCATACACGGTTATTCTCTCGGAAATAGCCGCCGCACGCAAGTTGGTTGACACCCGATATCGTCGATGACGTTGCCAAGTGAAAGGGCGAAATATCGTGAAATCCCGAATAATTCCCAGTAATGCCGCTCACTTACACCCGGTTGAACGGGCATGCATGTTCATTTGCTTTGGAATAGCCTTCGCGCACAAGTTGGCTGACATCCGGTATCACCGCTGAGGCGGTAATGTTAAATTCGGAAATATCACGAGAATCCGAAAATTATTCCGTGATGCCGATCAATTGCCTCCCTACGAACAGGCATACACCGTTATTCGCCTGGAAATGGCCGCCGTTCACAAGATGGCCGACACGAGGTACGGACGTCGAAGTTGGTATGCGGGATTCCACAAATTTGTTAAATTTCAGATAATTCACTATTATGCCGCTTAATTAGCTTCCACTTAACAGTCATGCGCGATGATTTATTTATAATTATTCGCCGTTTACGAATTCGGTGACGCGCACGTTGCAATCACGTGATGGCACGTGATCTCTATTACTTTCGATAATTCTAACTTGTTATTCAGCGCTCTCGATTGCCACTCTCACAATACGCAATCATCCGCTTTCCCTGCGACGCAAAACTCGACACGCACTCTCGCACAACACAAGTTTCGCTGGGCACAGGCGCCCTTTACGCCTAACGGCGCACAAGATATTTACGGGGACCACAGTCCCTCCTCGCTATCTCGCACGAGCAAATTACGCGTTTCCGCGGGCGTTGTCGTTTTTGTCGGATGACCGGAGATCGTCTACGCGCCCGATTTACACCGCGGAACTTAATCGACACGACGACGAGTTATATACGCGTGACATGTTACCTCTCGGACGATCCACGACAGACTGCCTGGAGCGGCGGGTCTCTCTCGGGCTCCCCACCATCGCGCGTTACCCCCACTCCGCGGTCCTACTACGCCGCAGTACTTGCCCGTGCCAGCTTTCACTTTTGCCGATCACGTGAACTCCCCGTGCAAACGTTCTAGAATGTTCCTCGGGAAAATTCCATGGGTTTCGCGTAATAGAAGGTTCGCTCTCTAGGTGCCGCTGCACCAGGTTTTCAACTTTTTAAATATTCGCTCGCCGATGGCGCCGACCCCCGCGCACGACTCGAAATACACTATAGACAACATCCTCGGGCGACTTCCTCGTAGAGGATGTCCGGATGCGCCCGCCGTTGACGCCGACCCCCTATGCCGATCCCCCGCGGTCCATTCGGCCCGATTCCGCGCTTTGTTCCTGTAGCGGACCCCCAGATGCCGAAATCGCGGACGGTCGGCTATCTCGCGTACTCGCGACCGGGGCTCGACGTCGACCCTATATGCCTCATCCCCAGGGTCCCCCGTTGTGACACTGTTCACTTTTCCCTGGAGATGATGTTCGGTTTCCGTTTTCCCGAACCGGGTCTCTGCCGACGTCGCCGACCTTATCTGCTCGTGTACCAGGTCCCGCCCGTCGCGCACGGACCGTTACTTCCTGTGTCCGACGCCGGGTTCTCGACCTACCGAACCAGGGGTCGGTCTCTAGGGTGCGTCTCCGACGACAGGCGCGACTGGAGCTCCTCTACGACGCTTTGTATCGCCGCGAGCCCCATCGGCAACTCCAAGTTCTCTGCCGGTATTAGCGCATCGCCGGTCGGTAACTCCGCGATCGCCTCTACTTCGCGCGCCGCGTCGTTCGCCGTCCTCACTCGCTCGGCGGTTTCGAATCTCGCGCGTGTTTCTGTTTCGCGGTCCGCGCGCGTGACTGGCGTTTTCTTTACTCGACAGCGCGGGCATCTACGGGACCTCCTGCACTTCTTGGGCTGCCGGCTCTGTCGGTCCTGAAACCGCTACACCTACTGTGTGCTCCTGGGGCTCCACCGTCGTCGTCTCCTGGGGCGGCTGCTCCGTCGGTTCCGCACGGCCGGTGATTTGTCTCACCACCTCCGCCGATAGCCTGTGCCGCTTCACCTGCGGGAGCTTGTTGCCTATTCCACGAACGGACAATGCGTGCGGTCGCAGGGTCTCCGGTGGGAAAGAACGCGTGAGCGAGATCCCCGTGAATGCCGTCGAATGATGCAGTACACATTTCGTTTCCTCGGGAGTTTATCATCATGTGACGTCCCTTGCGAAACGATATCAGAATGTCAGGATTCAGCAAACTGCGCTCGAACGTCAACGACGAATTCGCCGCCCACAGTTGAACGCAGCTCGGGCCGTATTTAAGATCCTGTCGTTGGCCAGATGAAAGTTCCATCTGAGATGTTTCTTCGGCCATTTGGCCGAAAGCGGGGCGAACGTGCGCTCCGAAATGTCCGCGACGCCGCATCGCGGTTTACGCATTTGATTCAGCGTCTCTTCGTTTAATTCGCCGTCGCCGGGTAGTTGATAGAATTCTTGAAAGAACGAGATGGCTCGATGGAACTCCTGCATAGTGTTGTCCGATGATGAAATCCGCTGTACACCGTTGTCATCCAGATATCCATATTTTTGCAGATAACGGATCATAGTCTCATCTTGATCTGAATTACAATTTATCGCAACGACGGTAATAATCACGCACGCAATTACGCGCGCGAACGACATTGCCGAGAGGAAAAGGTATGTTTACCCTTCGTCCCTCCAGAAGCGATAAGCGTCACCGTCCGATCGAAGCGATTGACCGACGTATCGAGCTGTGCGTTCCTTTTTTTTCCGCGATTGTCATCGATCGTGATGCGGGTGGGAGCTGGGAGATTATTGTTATAGCGTTTGTTTATTTTTCTTTTGCAGAACTGGTGCGCACTCAGCACATTAAAGCCGTCGTACATACATACACGCAAATCAACGTAAAATGTATGTTTAATATAAACGAGTTAAGTCATGAAATCCTCGATATTCTTGATTGCACTATTTGGTAAAAAATATGTATTGGGTATTTTATCAGTCGAAAAATATTTTGCATTTTTTTTTATCACTTTAAATATTGGAGATTAAATCAGTAAACAACGGCTTTAAACGTGATGATTTCGCTTTGGCGCAAGTCGTCTAGACGCTAGTCTAGACGCTAGCGGTCGCGATTTCCGTAGGCGACGACGACGAGCGTCAACGTGAATGGACAAAAAATAATTATTGTCAGTCTGTTCGTAAATGCGGAAATAGACGCGGGTGAGAGGTTAATTATATACTATAACTAGATATGAACAATAGATCGTATGCTCTCGTCGGTGAATTTATACCGAGAATATTATCATAAAATGAATAACTTGTGGCAACGACTACGAGCAGTACAAGCGTCAATGTTAATAAGCGCAAATTTGAGTGGAAATAGATGTATCGCGACGCGATTTAAAAGTTAATTATACTATTAACTAGATATGAACAATAGATCATATGCACTCATCGCTGATTGCAAAATTAATTTTGACATTTTTTACCATAAGAATGATTTCTATTTTCCTGAGTATATAATGGGCTCCAATTTTTCTTCAACCTACCGTTAAAGTTTTCGCGATAGCAGACGAAAGATTTAATCCGAGAGATTTAATAACAGCGTGTAATGCGTTAAGATTAAATACTGAGATTGCTTTCAATCAGGCCAAAAAAATGGTGAAAAGCGCCAAACAATTGTGCGACGCAGTGGAAAATATTAAACGAAACGCGCCAGACTGTTTTGACATTGAATACCGCACAGAGTTGATCACGGAAATTTACGATCAGATGTAAGTGAAATCATTTATTTTTTTCCTTCCTTTTTGTTACATCACAATTGCGATTAATGATTAATTTTTTCCATCAGACACAATAGCACACATTTGATAAAAGATATACGTGAGGTGTACATTGACACCACTTTAAATGAGCTAAAACTATGTGAAAAAAAGGCACTTGATATTAATGAAAAATTTAACGAAATACAGCAGCAGCAGCAGAACTATTCGAATGCCCAAACTAAAGACGACGACGACGACGATGACGCGACACCTTTGTCGTCGCGGTCGCCGTCGCTCCGGAAGACACCGTCGCGACAACAATGAATATATTGAAAAAAAATTTACGATTAGATGTAAGTGAAATCATTTATTTCTTTTTTTCCTTCCTTTTCGTTATATCATAATCGCGATGAAGCGATTAATGATTAATTTTTTTTCCATCAGACATAGCGACGACGACGACGATGACGCGAGACCTTTGTCCTCGCGGTCACCGTCGCTCCGGAAGTCACCGTCGCGACAACAACGATGAATTTATTCAAGACATCGCTTTAAAATACATCGAATTGTTTTCTATATGTAAGTAAAAGTGGGTAAAAGAATAAAAACGGGGGAAAATATCGTATATGCACGCGTTTTCATATTTCTTTCCCCTGTCATGGTAAGGTATTTCCTTATATTTTTCTTGTTATTAATTTTCCCCTTATTTCATTAATATTAAATTATTATTATTATTATTATTAGGTTAAACGTTACAAACGCGTTACAAAGTGTCGAGACGCGCGCGACGTTCCGTCCACCAATCGTGCAATTTGCACACATTTTCCATCGCACAATTCTTCGCGTGGCGTCCGCAAACGAAAGATCGTATCGCACCGAGGGTCTCCAGTCGGCCGATGTCTTCGTATTCAACGTCCATCGACTCGATTTTAACGCTGAATTAACCGACGGCGTCGCCGAGAATCTCCTCCAGCCATCCTTTCTTTTCAACGCCCTTCACATAGACCAGCTTGAGCATCTCGCAGTTGAGACCATCGCATACGGCGTGTCGGATGATTGTTCTCGCCTGAACGTAATTCACGTCTCCATCGTTCCATTTGAAACCATGATGATTCGCCGTCAACCAGCAAGCCCGCGATTTTTCCGCTCTCGTTAGAAGATCCCACGCCAATGGTGCACGAAACACGTGGTGTATCAGTTCCTTTCCGTTTCTGAGCACGGCCACTTCTTTTACCGTGAACTGATCGCGGATAACGAATCCTTGCAGATCCACGAATATCGGTACGTCGCGGTCGACGGACATCGTCTCTCTACGGACAGTCGCTACCCCCCTCTCTCTGTTTGAACTTGTCGTTTGTCGCGATTTTGTGAGACATATATATATATATATATATATATATATATATACACGTTCTTCCTCTGTTTTCCTTTACACGATTTTACGGACTATGTTGGTCAGCGGAATGTACTCGATCACGCGATCGTAAATGATTAGACAGTAGGCCGTCGTATTGGAATCTATATTGCGTTTGCAATCGAACTCTATGCGAACGTCCACGGTGGCGCTTTTGACAGATTCGTTCTGACGAGAACAGTCGATCACCACGAACGGGCCCCATTTGTCGAATTCTTCCATCGTTAAAAGCGCGTCCTCGCGCTCGCGTCCGTAATACGACTTTTGAAATTTCACGTACATGTCGTACAGTATGGCCGTTCTACGTTTCTCAAAATCCAAGTTTATATCGTCGTAGGGATAAAAATCTGAATTTAAGTACAGTTTTACGTTGGTGAGATTACCGTTATCGAACTCTGAGGCGTGTTTTAATAAGTTGTTAGATTTCCCGGTTTGCAGCGCGAAAATGACGTATCGCGGTTTCTCAAGCTGCGTCGCTGCTTTCACGGCCCACGTATGCTTGTTCGTGGTCTGCAGCAACGGGTACTCGTACAGATCCCACGAACGGAAGCCCATACTTAGATATCGTCCGCTCTCCAATGTTCGTAAAAGGGACAATTTATTGACGTCGTTCAGCACCACGTGCGGCATTCGCCACTGCACTTTCAACAGAGTAATCCTAGGATTCTTGTAACGTTCCGGTTTCGTGATGATGCAATTGGCGTCGTTTCGAGAACGTATCAGAATGAGTTCGTGTCGCGCGTTTATCACCACGCGTTTGTAATCCTCGCAAAAACCTAGTAGATCCTCGAGGGATACGCAGAAACTGAAATCGCCGTTTTTGAATCTCCAACGAGGTACCCCGTTATCCTTGATCAAAATCCATCCCGCATTTTGCAGCTTCTTGCTCTTCTCGGCGGACAGCGACACGAAGTTCTTGATCGAACTCGTTATTCCGACGTTTCTGTTCCTGTCGATCTCCACGCCGTTGAGTTCGTATCGAAGCTCGTCGAACATAAACCCCACGCAATTGTTGTCCATCGTCGTATCCGAATTCGTTTCCGAAACGTCGTCGGAGAGTACTCCCTCGATGTACAGAAAACTTTCGCTGGGTAGAGTGTACAGATCCTGCTGCTGTATCGGTATTCGTATTTCGTCGCTGTGTCCGAACGTGGTATTGGCATATGGATTGTAAGTGTGAGTCTCGATCTTGACGATGCGATCGTCAAAGATCGGCTCACCTCCGATACTCAGGATGTCGGCCATGATCGTTCCTCACGTCGAATCCCAGAGATCGTAGAAAAGCGACGTTCGCAGCGCTCAGTCCGTTTTTCTTCTTCTTCTCTTAGTCTACACGTTCCTTTCGTAGGAGCGTCGAACGATGACGTTCGCGGTGCAACGGCGGGTGTGTGTCTCGCGAACAACTCGTTCAAAATGAGCATCTTTTGCGCACGCACATATCCGTCCTCGAATTTTTTTTATCTTCTGCGCCGCACGTGTAGTCGAACCGTTATCTCCTCCCCGCGGAAATCGATCAATCGTCCGATTTGATCCACGACGCGCAATGTTATATCGGTGATACTCCGCGCGATGACCGGAAGGTAAATGATCTGCGTCGGAGTCTCCGACAGTTTATATCCCGGCGGAACGTTCGGCGCGAATTCGTGTATCGTGTGTGCCGGCTTGCCGTTGCTATAGGCTCCCGTGGTGACGTTACATTCCACGCGAATGATATTCACGCGCATAATATTTACCGGTTTATAATATTCGTCGGACGCGTTCCATTTATTCGGCTCGAGTACACGACGTGTCGAGAAACCTAACAAAGAGCCAATGTTGTTCGGTTTGGTGAAGTCAACTCTATAGGCGCACTTGATCTCGCTTCTCATGGTGTTCTCGTTAGCGCGCAGAATTACCGAGCGTTCGCTTTTCTTGTGGTCGTCATCGTTATCGTCCACGTATATGTAATCGTCTCTCTTTTTCTCGCGTAATGTTTCGCTACCGTCCGAAGAAATCGTACGTTTCTTGCGGAGGATAGCCGTAGTCTCAGGTATCTACCTATAGCGTCCAGTTCGTACGATCCTTCTGGAATAATGATCACGTCGTCGATGTCGAAGTAAAATCTATTGTTTGTGGAGTCAATGTTCGGTATCGTGTTGTACGTCTCGAAATTCGCGAGACCTATCTCGTATTCGCTGCCGCTCAGATCCAGAGCGGGAAAGTAGCTGGCTGAGAGGACGCTGCTTCTTCCGGTTAGCGAGAGAGTTAACGACATAGCGAGATTGTTTCTCCCTCTCTCACAATCAGAGACGTTTCCAGTCGACCTTTCGGAGGAACCGCAGACACAATTGGCCGCAGATGCTCTGATCGAACGTCTGATACAAACGACGGTTGTAAACGATATTCACGTCACTTCCGAGATATCGTTCGAGTTCCCTCGGGGATCAAAGATTTCCAAAACTGTCAAAGTAGATCGCGTTGTTTCCCCTCTTCGCATAGGCGACCCAGTGCGTACCCGAGCCCTCCGCGTCGTCCAAATTCACGATTCCGCTCTCGTCGCGACGCACCTTCTTCGGCAACGCGTCGCGCATAAACACGCCCCTAAAGAAAGGTATGCGTGAAAGGCACGCGGACCGATTCAATTGTTCGTTCGTCGTGACGTCGAATAGCGACAAATCGAGCGTCGTCGTCGTTAGTGTCTTTTTCGGCGAATTTTTTTTTTTTTTTACCAGTTTTCGTTCTTCTTCTTCTGCTCGTCACGCCGCTACCGCGTTTGTACGGCGCGAGATATAATCCGCGACCCTCCAACGCGCGATTGTGACGTTGCAGTTCCTCGAGCTGACGTTGAGCGGCCTTGCTGTCGTTCACGGGAGAGGTTCATTGGCGCACAGTACAATTGCGCACAGTACTATTGGACACATAAAGTCGCGCACCGTACGATTAGACACGTTTCAATTGCGCACAGTTCGTTTGGACACATTTCATTGGCGCACAGTTCAATTGGACACCGTTGCTTTTGGACACAACAAATATTATTAACTTATTTATATAAATAAATGTATGTTGCATTGGACACGGTTCTTTTGCGCACAATCGCGCACCGTACAATCGCGCCCCGTACAATCTGCGCACGTGAATCTCGTTTTGTAAGTTATAATTTATAAAGTGAGACTCACGTGCATGGGGGGGGGTGCAGGGGGGGGGGCGAACCCCCCCCCGCTCACGCTTAAAGCGAAATACATTTCCTACCCGGGCACGCCGAAGGCGTGTCCACGGGGGGGGGGGTGCGGGGGGGGCGAAGCCCCCCCGCCCAGCTCTCAACCCAACCCACACCGCCAGGTGCCCGGGGGAGGGGGGTACGGGGGGGGCAGAGCCCCCCCCGTCTGCACCCCTAGGTTTACTCACACAATGGGGGGGTGCAGGGGGGGCGAAGCCCCCCCGCCCACGCATGTACTTTGATATGTTATATAAGACGCCGACCTTACAGGGCTGGCTCTAGGAATCTGGTAGACGTGATTCCGGGTCTTGTTTTCGGGGAAGGTGTCTACGTACTAATTTCGTTTTCCCGAATAGTGGCTTTGACGCCGACCCCATTTTAGCGTGTACTAGGTGTCTGTCAACGAGTACATTATACTTCGTCTTGAAGAAGACGTCTGCGTGATGAATTCTCCTATCGTCGACGCTACATTGACACCGACCTGACCACAGTGTTTACTAGGTGTCAGATAACCGATTGAGCCGACTTCTCCTCGTGGAAGACGTCGGGATTGTACGATGCGCGATTGTACGGTGCGCGATTGTACGGTGCGCGATTGTACGGTGCGCGATTGTACGGTGCGCGATTGAACGGTGCGCGATTGTACGGTGCGCGATTGTACGGTGCGCGATTGTACAGTGCGCAAAAGAACCGTGTCCAATGCAACATACGTTTATTTATATAAATAAGTTAATAATATTTGTTGTGTCCAAAAGCAACGGTGTCCAATTGAACTGTGCGCCAATGAAATGTGTCCAAACGAACTGTGCGCAATTGAAACGTGTCTAATCGTACGGTGCGCGACTTTATGTGTCCAATAGTACTGTGCGCAATTGCAACGTGCGCAATTGTACTGTGCGCCAGTGAAGGCTTCTCGTCGTTCACCGCCTTGGCCACGCCAGCCGCTCCACCGATCAGAGATCCGAGCGCCCCCAACATCGGTAGAAAAGGTAGGAGGCCCCCGCGTTTCGCCACCGGGAGAATTTTCTTCCTCGTTACCGCTCTCCTCTTCTTCTTTCTCACGCCCATGCCCAATTTCGTTTTTGCTTTCATAGCAGCCCATACGGCGGTCGCGGTGGCTCTCTCACCAAGAGTTGAGCCGCTCGCCGTAATACGCTCGCGCGCCTTTTCGGTTAGCGCTCGATCGGCGACGTGTCGATCAGCGAGATCGCCGCTTCGCGAGTAAGCAATATCGTGCTCGCGATACGCCTCGTCCAATGGATTGATACCTCGATCACCGCGCGTTAATCGCTTGGCGAGACGACTACCCGGCCCGCAGAATTGATAGTCGGGTATGTGTAGTTCAACGGGAAGCGCGTTTATCGCTCTATCGAGAAGGCCATTGCCAACGCTTCGCGCCGCTGCGCGTGACATGCACCGCAATCCCTTATGAGCGATGGCGGGCCGTCTATGTGCGTTCTCTGCCACGGACGATTGTAATGTTCCAAACACGGACGACAGTCTCGTACGTCGGGATCCGTCCTCAGATGAACGGGCAATTTGTCCCACAATCGATCGACGTAGTCGGAAAAGTTGCGCAGCAGAAGGATTTTCGGCACGAATTGCAGTTGTTCGGCGGACAGATCGAGAATATCGCGTTTATCCGTCAGTAGGGGAAACATCGCGATCACTGAGGGCGTATACCAATCGAACGTACGTATAAATAGGGCAGGTGTACGCGCACGCGCGTAACAATGCAATTCGTGAGACAACCGTCGGCGATAGGAGTGCCGAATCTCGATTGCAAGACGCGACTGACGTCGGGTTTAACGTCGAGAGAGACGCGCCGACACGACCCTCTTTTTTTTTACCGATTGCGATAGGGCAAGTGTGCGCGCACGCGCGTAACAATGCGACTCGTGAGACAACCGTCGATGATAGGAGTGTCGAATCTCGATTGCAAGACGCGATTGACGTCGGGTTTAACGTCGAGAGAGACGCGTCGACACGGCCCTCTTTTACCGATTGCGATACGTTGCGTCATCTGCGGCCCTTCCAACTGCGGTAAGACTAACGTGTTGATAAGCCTACTGGAAAGTCCGCACGGTCTGTGTTTCAAGAACGTATATACGTGTACTCGAAATCTCTGGATCAGCAAAAGTATCGTTACCTCGAGACACTGCTCGAATCGATTGACGAGATCGGTTATCGCGCGTTCTCCAACAATCGCGACGTCGTGCCGCCGAGCGAGGCGCTCCCCGATTCGATATTCGTGTTCGACGACGTAGCCTGCGACAAGCAGGACGCAATCAGGGAGTACTTCGCTATGGGTCGACATTCGAATATCGATTGTTTCTATCTCTGTCAAACGTACGCCAAGATACCGAAGCACCTGATACGCGACAACGCGAATCTGCTGATCCTGTTTAGACAAGACGGGACTAATCTGAGACACGTGTACGACGATCACGTGAGCCCCGATATGTCGTATGAAGATTTCCGCGCGTTGTGTCGCGAATGTTGGCAGCGCAGGCACGGTTTCGTGGTGATAGACAAGGACAGCGCGCTACAAAACGGCAGATACAGACGGGGATTCAACGACTTCGCCGTACTGTAGAGCGATCAGTAGCTGTCGAACGTTCCGAGAGCGATGACCGACGCGAGAGACACCGTCGAACGAGAGAAGACCGCGCGACAGATCGCTAAAACGCGCTCGTCGATATGCAGAAAATACAGAGTGTTGAAAACCGGCAGGGTGGAAGACGAGATCGCTCTCGAGAGACAATTCAAGCCAATCGTCGACCCATTGAAACAAATCGTCGAACATGTCGAGAGAAGCGAATCCAAGAACGACAATGCGGCGACAACGACGACGAAAGGAATCGCCATTAAAAAGAAACGCGAGGATAGCGAAGGTGACGACGACGACGACGAAGGAAAAATTGCGCGAAAGATAATATTGAGACCTAAGAAGAGAAAAAAACAAACGAGCGCCGAGTCGGAGATGCTCGCGATCCATTCCACGCCTCTGGAACCGCGAAAATTATCACCGTACGAGCGAATGGAAGAGGAGGAGGAGGAAGTTTTCGAGACGCACCCGTCGCCGTTGCCCTCCCTCGAAACATCCGTGAGGGACGTTATACGAACGCCGCAGGGCCGCGAGGAACTGCATAGTCAATTGGGTCCGTTGGGACGAAGATACGTGAGTGCTCTTCTAAGCGGGGACCCGAAAAACGAAATCGATCACGTTTACGGTGTGTACATGGGATTTGACGGCACGATGCTCGGTGACAAACGGTTCGACGTGAACACGGACGATTCCGTGATCGTGGACGGGGTGAGATACGCGGGCACGCGCGGCTTGTATGAATTAATCTTTAAGAGGATTCCCGATGACGCAATTTACACCAAGGATGACGTGCAAAAATACAAAAGTATACTGTTGGCGACAAACGCTTACAGACGCGGTCACAGTGCCCTTAACCTCATCATGGGTAACAAAGGGCATAAATACAGGAACATCATCGCTCCGTTGATATCGCGCGATAGAATCGGCAGTAATAGAAAGGGCGCTGGCGTAACCAGATTACCGCCGATCATGAAATTAAACAACAATGCAATAGATTACGTTTATTGGGACGACCCTAATGAATTGGTGGATCGTCTTCGATTGCTCGAGGCCTCTCGTCGAGCGGGCAACAACGCGCACGGTAACGAGATTCAGTCGATCGAGGAGCTTCGCGAGATCGGATTGATTATAAATTGAACCGTCGCGTCGACTGCGACGGCAGTGCTATTCTCGACGAGATCGGCGCAATGTCGGTGAACAAATTCGGAATGTCTCTGAGGAAACGCGGCGACGGCGGTGGATTCGCAACGGAAAGATCGCGATCCTCGATCGACTCCCTGCGAAACTACGTGCGAGACAGCGCGCTCTGTCTGAACGAGGATTCCTACGACGCAAGGGAACGGAAGCTGCGACGTCTAGCCGCGCCGGAGATCGACAGCGACGCGACGAACAAGAGTTACGTCGAACGCGCGCTTCGAGAATCGGGAAAGGAGATCGAGTCGTTTTACGAAAAAACGAATAAGTCGTTGTCGACGGTCGAAAACGAGGTGAACAGGATAAACGGCGACGTGAACGGACTCAGAACTGCGATACTCGACGCGCGGAAGGCCATCGGAGAGACGACGAACGAGACGAATTCGTTGAGAAACGACGGGATAAGACGAACGGTGTCATGAGCGGACTGAGAATCGTGATGACCGAGTTTCTGGCTAAATTCAAGGAGATTGAAAAACAGATACAGAATTTAGAAAAATCCAAGTCCACGCAGACGGAGCAGATACTCGGCGCGCAAAAAGTCATCGAAGAAACGACGGGCAAGATGAATTCTTTGAGAAACGACGTAGATCAGATAAACGGCGTCATGAGCGGACTCAGAATTGCGATGAACGATTTTCTGACCAAATTCCGCGAGATTGAAAAAGTGATGGTGTCGAAGGAATCGCTCAAGAGAGAGATAGCGATATTGAAAGCGGACATTCGCGGAAACAGGGGGGAGCGTGCGCGTCAATAAGGAGGAGGAGGAAGATGAACCGTTTTTTTCGCGCATAATCACGCGCGCAGTCGAGATAGGAAGACACGCGCGCAACGATGAGTGCCGAAAAGCGAAGACTCGTGGAGGAGCTGCACGCACCGGCACGGAGAAGCTTTCCGCGGCGTCGCGTCGTGGTGCGCGGTTACGACGATCTGTGGCAGGCCGACGTGGTGGAGATGCGTCCCTACGCGCGACAAAACAAGGGTTACTACTACATACTAACGGTTATCGACGTATTGAGCAAGTACGCGTGGGCGTTACCGCTCAAGAGTAAAAGCGGAAGCGAGGTAGCCGCGGCCCTGTCGAGGATATTTCGCGAGGACGCGCGATATCCGAGGAATCTGCAAACGGACAAGGGAAAGGAATTCTACAACGCTAACGTGCGAGAGATTATGAGAAAACGCGACATAAATCATTACTCGACGTACTCGGTGATGAAGGCGTCCGTGGTGGAGAGATTCAATCGCACCTTAAAGAACGACATGTGGAAACTCTTCACGCTCAACGGATCGTACGCGTGGGTCGACGCACTGCCGCGTCTGCTGTCGAATTACAACCACCGCAGACATCGAACGATCGGAATGCGACCGGCGGACGTGACGCCCGCTGTCGCCAAAAGACTCCTGTCCACGGTGTACAGTCGCGTGAAGATCGCCGCTCCAGGTAGATTCAGGATGAACGATCCGGTACGCGTGAGCAAATTCAAGACGCTGTTCGAAAAGAGCTACACCCCAAACTGGACTACCGAGATCTTCCGTGTCGCTAACAAGTAACACTACCCAAGTGTAAATCGCCGATTTGGATAATTTTTTAATATGTTTTAGTAGACGTAAAAATAAGACATACGTATTTTTTTTTATCGGCGGAAAACCATATTTAGGGTGTGAAACACCCCTTTGAATTTATGGGTATCGATTTAATTGTTTTGTATATAAGGATTCAGTATTTTCGGCCCGAACCAAATAAAATAGTTGCATTATCAAGAGATATGAAAAATGAAAAATTTTCGACTCGGTTCGATCATTTTTAGGGGGTAAACCACCCCCTGTATTTGAAACAAAAATTTAAAAAATGCCCTGATAATTGCAAATTTCATTCAAAAATTTTGAAAAAAATATATGTTACACTCGCATCCAAAACAAAAGTGAGACTGTTTGAGGATTTAAGGGTGACCACCCTTTTATCGAATTTCTTACGTAACATTTAAAGGACCCCGGGCCCAGCCATAGAGAAAATGGATCCTGGTCAAATTGGTTGAAACTGTAGTATGTTGTACTTCATAATCTCCTGATCAAAAGTGTTAATGGGCACGAAGTCCGAAACCATCTACTTTTTGAGTTATCAGACGTTGAACATGGTAAAAATGAGGATATGGGGATATTTTATTTTAGAGTATCCACGGCAATAATTCTTTCGGGTCGCATTTTTATGTGTGTCACGCATGTGTGTGCGCGAGCGCGTGCGCGTGTGCGTGTGAGGATAGGTGCACTTGGACACGGTACATTTGGACACCGTTCATTTGGACACGGTCATTTGGACACCATCAATTGGACACCGTTCATTTGGACACGGTCATTTGGACACCATCAATTGGACACCGTTTATTTGGACACGGTTCATTTGGACACCGTTCATTTGGACACGGTGCATTTGGACACCGTTCATTTGGACACGGTGCATTTGGACACCGTTCATTTGGACATGATCATTTGGACACGATCAATTAGACACCGTTTATTTGGACACGGTTCATTTGGACACCGTTCATTTGGACACCTTCTAATTACTTTTGTAATTATGTAATAATAATTCGTGATTCAGCGAACGGATCGCAGCCACGTAACATCAACGAGCGACCCTAATCACATACATTGACTACACATTAACCAGTCCTTTTCAAGGATGATGTACAAAAGATGTACAAGATCCGATCGCGCAACCTCCACGCGGTGTACATTGGGTGATGCTAATGCCGACGGTGCACTGATTATAAGAATATACACATACCTACAATCACATGCACATACACAGGCATACCTCCCCCCTCCACACACACACGCACATACACAGACATATCCCCACACACACACATACACACGCACACGCATACGCACACGCTCATACAGACATACCCACACACACATACCCACGCACACGCAGAGTGGCCTGCACTTGGACACGGTACATTTGGACACCGTTCATTTGGACACGGTCATTTGGACACGATCAATTAGACACCGTTTATTTGGACACGGTTCATTTGGACACCGTTCATTTGGACACGGTGCATTTGGACATCGTAAAAAATACGACCTGTGCAGTTGGACACCGTAAAAAATGCGGCCTGTGCAGTTGGACACGAAAATAATAGACTAATTATTCATAAATTATGTTAATATTATTGCATCCCTATTCGTCAATATATCTTATATAATACATCAAAGTACATGCGTGGGCGGGGGGGCTTCGCCCCCCCTGCACCCCCCATGGTGTGAGTGAACCTGGGAGTGTGGGCGGGGGGGGGGCTCTGCCCTCCCGCAGCCCCCCGTGCACATGGCGGTGTGGGTGGGGTTGACGCGTGGGCAGGGGGGCTTCGCCCCCCCGCACCCCCCTAGGACACGCCTTCGGCGTGCCCGGGTGGGAAATGTACCTCGCTGTAAGCATGAGCGGGGGGGCTTTGCCCCCCCCGCACCACCCCATGCACGCGCGTTTCGGTATCCAACTACACAAGTCGCGCATTTTCGTGTCCATCTGCACAGATAGCGCATTTTGGTGTCCAACTGCACAGGCCGCATTTTTTACGGTGTCCAACTGCACAGGCCGTATTTTTTACGGTGTCCATATGCACCGTGTCCAAATGAACGGTGTCCAAATGAACCGTGTCCAAATAAACGGTGTCTAATTGATCGTGTCCAAATGATCATGTCCAAATGAACGGTGTCCAAATGCACCGTGTCCAAATGAACGGTGTCCAAATGCACCGTGTCCAAATGAACGGTGTCCAAATGAACGGTGTCCAAATGAACCGTGTCCAAATAAACGGTGTCCAATTGATGGTGTCCAAATGACCGTGTCCAAATGAACGGTGTCCAAATGTACCGTGTCCAAGTGCACTTATCCTCACACGCACACGCGCACGCGCGCGCGCACACACATGCGTGACACACATAAAAATGCGACCCGAAAGAATTATTGCCGTGGATACTCTAAAATAAAATATCCCCATATCCTCATTTTTACCATGTTCAATGTCTGATAACTCAAAAAGTAGATGGTTTCGGACTTCGTGCCCATTAACACTTTTGATCAGGAGATTATGAAGTACAACATACTACAGTTTCAACCAATTTGACCGGGATCTATTTTCCCTATGGCTGGGCCCGGGGTCCTTTTGATACGAAGTAGTTTTGTACAATAATTTTTGCTCCTCTGTCCAATACATGCAGAAGAATGGGTCAAGTCCTATGTTGCGTATGATACCTGCAAGGGACTCATATTTCGCCAAATTCAAGTTGAGAATTGGATCGCTATGTTTCAATTCGAGACGACGGTCCAGTTCTTCTTGCTTGGCTTTTCGAAGCACTGCAGTATTGTATAATGTTGGTGGAATGGGATCGCCCTTGTCCATTAAATATTTTGCCTCGTTTGTTCTCCATGTGCTGGCATCTTGTCTACTTTCCAATAAATGCGACGCTATTTCCTGGCGCAGATGTCCTTTTAATTGACGCTTCTTTTTGTGTAAAAATCCAGACTGGAAATTTTTTAACGTGCATTGAAATATCACGTCTGTATTTTTAGAGGGTTTTTTTAATAAGTGACCAGAGAGTTTCGCTTTGCATTCTGTGCATAAACCTACGAAACGCGCGTAATATTTAGATTCAATACTTTTGAAAACTTTTGCATATTTAAAAGTAAATGCACATGGAATTTTTTTCTGTTCCCATATTTTACAGGCAAATACATGAGTCCATTTTCCAGGTTGCAATAGTATGTACTTGCGAGTACAATACGTCTTTTTCGTAGGTTTCACGGTTTTCCAAACATCGTTGGAAAGGACAAGGGGAAATGTTACATTTTCAGTGCTCGTATTTGATACATCGGAAAGATTAAATGTATTATCGTCTAGTGACTTGTTTATTTCTGCGCTTTTGTTTATATTAAAAGTACGCATGACATAATCTTTCATTCCACTTCTATTGGTGTTCAATATCGTATATACATGTTTTGGAGTAATAGCAGAATCTAAACTGTGCAAGTGCTCTGATATTTTCTTAAAAATATCATGTGTCACGTTCTGTCTGTTGTTCGTCCATTTTTTGGTGAATGCATTTAAGCAATTTACCAGGGATTTGGACAAGTCGTGTGAAAGTTAATATTATTATTAGTAGGAATATAGTGGGCTTCCGAGGCCGGGTGCTCCGAGGGGGAGCGGGGCGGGGGGAACTTGAGGACGAGGGGGGCTGGGGAAGGGGGGCTTATCAGGTTTTCGGTGAGCGCGTTGGGACATGTTGTTTATCAAATATTGATAAACATATCGGTGGCAAAGGGGCGCCGCCGTTTGGCCGAGGGGGGGGGGATGGTCAACGTTCTAGGGCAAGGATCCGCGGGAAAAGGGGGTGGTGTCCGCGTTCTAAGGTAAGGGTTTGCGGGGGGGTAGGTGTCCGTGTTCTAGGGCGAGGGGTTTGCGGGGAGGGGGACGCGCGTGACTCTCAGAAGGACACCGGTCTATACGCCAACCCCGCCTCCCCGCGGTGAGAGTTGTACACGCAGGGGCACTACCCCTGTGGCTAACGGGACACTGGCTTCGGGCAGAGTGCACGTACCGTCGTGCATAGCTGGGTGCCGGTCGGCTTGGTTCTCGTTACAAATGCTGCCGTCACGATTAGAAAGTCAAATGAACGCCTGTCGAGTAGGTCGGGGACAGAAATGTCCTTAAGCGGCGGCATGGCCGGACGGCGACTGGACGACCCGAAGGCACTACGCGGGCGTTAGAATGCCACCCTCGTGTAGGAACCGGGTACCCGTTGTGGGGAACTCACGGGGTAGACCGACCAGAAGAGGAGGGACACCAGAGCCGGCTCTGGTCATCCCAAATCGGAAGGTTGCGGGCTAGGGGGCGGCCTGGGGGCGTAGTCATCTGGCCAGTTGGGCGGGGCGGCCCGCTGCCATGGCATCCCACGATAGTGCGACGGCCTGGGTGGCGGACTTTGGCCGGTACTGCCTGGGTGCGGTCGTTCCACCGTTAGGATTAGCTATCTCCTTTTCCTGGAGAACCGGGTAGGCGAACGTATTGTGATCGCGGGTAGGGGGGGTTGGGTGTGGCTGATCCTTTGATCCTCTGATTCATTGATCCTTTGGTGACGCCACAGTCCTCGAACAGAGATTCACATCTCTCTGTACAAAAATCGGATGTAATCGCGGTGCGAAAGTAGGACTCGGGTAGGGGAGGCGGATAGACGACCGGACTTCGGTCCGGGGTGCCACACGCCGGCCACCAAGGGTCTGCATTCCCCCCAGGTTGAAAAAGACGGATGCAGGGACACGGAAATAGGCGGTGGATAGGCGATGAGGCAATAGGCTTCGGGTGCCACACATCGCCAACAGGGGGCAACGCCTCCCCCCTGGCCAGTCTGGCAAAAAAACCAGAGGTCTTAGGCGGGTAGTATGGTAGGCGGAAAGACAGCGTGTCCGGAAACCTAGCATAAAAACAGGAGTCCTCCTCCTCCTGCAAATTCGGAGGCAGGACCCGGGCCGTGGGGTGTATCTGCAGCATGGCGGATCACTCTGCGGATAAATGGCGTGGCTGGACGGTGGGACGGTACGGCCCTCCCGTAGCAGCCCTCTCTCGCACCACGGTGGTTTCCTCCGCGGGCAGATCCCAGTTGCGCACAAAATAAATCGGACACAGCAGGTTGAATCAGTGACAATCGGACACAGTAGGAAACGGACACAGTGCCAATCGGACACGTAGGAAACGGACACACGGTGGTTACAATCGGACACAGTGCTAATCAGACACAGTGCCAATCGGACACAGTAGAAAATGGACACACGATGGTTGCATATCACTTACAATTAACGGTAAATCTGAAGAATAGTGGCCTTCTCACCGATTTCGTTGAACTTAGGCTTTGTTGGCGAATTTGCGATTGCCGGGCGTAACTCCGGCTTCGCCAATTGGCGTAAGAGGAGGCCGAGTCGACCCCGACAGGGATCCGGAGTGCGGAAAATGAACGGACACTGCTCTGTTCACGTCAAATATTACACGGCACTTTATTTGCAATGTACAGTTTCGCCGAGGGCCTTTACAACGAGGCGCGGCGTGGAGTAGAGTACGGAATGCACCTCTCGCTGTCAGCGAGGGTGAAAATGCAGACGCTCAGAGGCGTTAAGTTCGTCACCGCACTGTGAGAGCGGATCGAGCGCGCGAATGGCGCGGTTGCGAGTGTCCGCGAGACACTTGGCTGAGTGCACTGACGGCACTGTAACTGCAGCGCGGATGCACAACGGGGCGTAAGTCCGCGTGAACCGCCACTTGCGAGATTGACGAATGCACGACGGCGAGACCGCGTGAATCGGAGTAGAGATCTGTGCGTACGGGTGCAAGTCGGCTGGAACGACCGCTTGAACCGCTCGATTATCTTCTACTGAAGGGACCGGAGCTCTCGCGGGCCCGTTTCCGGAGCATTCCGTGACGCGACAATTGAAAGGGCCAATAGGCGCGTTTCGCAGGATCACGGGATCCTCGCATGTCCGGATCGATAACGCGACGCGAGAGACTGCGCGGTCAGGGGTGACGCGGGGGAGCGGCGCGAAGTCGCCTCGTTCAGGGGGCGGCTCAGGGATGGCGGCAGCGGTATCGATCGCGGTGATCGATCGCGGTGAAAATCCTGAACAGGCTTAATCGACACGTTTTTGCACAAAACAACCGAATCTGTCAGAAAAAAGTGTCGCGTTCGTCTCGTTTATAAATTATAAATCACAAAGCGAGGTTCACGTGCATGGGGGGGTGCAGGGGGGGGCGAAGCCCCCCCCCCCGCTCACGCTTAAAGCGAAATACATTTCCTACCCGGGCACGCCGAAGGCGTGTCCATGGGGGGGGGGGGCGGGGGGCGAAGCCCCCCTGCCCACCCATCAACCCAACCCACACCGCCCAGTGCACAGTTTCCTACTGTGTCCGATTATCACTGTGTCCGATTGTCACTGTGTCCGATTGTCACTGTGTCCGATTGTCACTGTGTCCGTTTCCTATTGTGTCCAATTAACATTGTGTCCGGTTGTAACCGCCGTGTGTCCGTTTCCTACTGTGTCCGATTATCACTGTGTCCAATTGTCACTGTGTCCGATTATCACTGTGTCCGATTATCACTATGTCCGTTTCCTACTGTGTCCGATTGTAACCGTTGTGTGTCCGTTTCCTACTGTGTCCGATTATCACTGTGTCCGATTGTCACAGTGTCCGATTATCACTGTGTCCGTTTCCTACTGTGTCCGATTGTCACTGTGTCCGATTGTAACCGCCGTGTGTCCGTTTCCTATTGTGTCCGATTGTCACTGTGTCCGATTGATTCAATCTGCTGTGTCCGATTTATTCTGTGCGCAACTGGGCTTCACTCTCCTCCGCCACCCCGTGCTCTGCGTTATGAGTGGCGCCCTTCCCTTAGTCCATCGAGGGAATGTGGATCCGGCCTTTGGCTGGGGGCTCAAGCGGGGTGACTGACCTTACTGCCAACACTGGCGTCCGCCTAGTGGGAGTCTGCCTCATCCCACTATAAACAATCGGAGGACAGAAAAACGTGAGGGCGGATGTCACTTTTGTGTGACAGTCCGCATTTCGGTCCCCCGCCCCCCCAGGTGGACATAGGGGGGGATCTTGGGATGCAAGCCCCAGATCGCTGGGGTTCAACTCTATCAGCCACTCTCTTTATGGGAGTGGTGCAGGAAGCGGAGAACAAGGATCCTCGAAGAAACAAGCCCGGAAGAAGCAAGCTAGAGAGCCTGCGCCCAAGGAGGTTCCTTCAGTGGAGGACACACAAAGAGAGGAGAGGAAGGGGGAGGCCTCTAGCGAAGAGCTGTAATGCCCCCAAACGTCCTTCAGGCAAACTTGAATCACTGCCGCGCAGCCCAAGACTTGTTTCTTCAGTCAATGGCAGAGCGCGGCAGTGGCTTGGGGGTCATCGCGGAGCCGTACCGAGCGCCACCTAATCACCTGTGCTGGGCGGTCAGCCGGTGTGGCTCTGCGGCAATAACTTGGAGGCAGACGACGATCCCGGTGGCCTGCACTCGGCTAGAGGCATGCGAAGGATTCGTCGCTGTGAGGTGGGCCCCGGTCTCAGTGGTGGGCGTGTATCTACCCCCCAGCCTAAACCCGGCCAGGTTTGAAGCCGCGCTCGACGAAATTGGAAGTTGCGTCGAAAGGATCAACCCAGCGCCAGTGGTTGTGGCCGGGGACTTCAACGCCAAATCGGCGTTGTGGGGATTCCCGGCCATGGACAACAGGGGTAGAACCCTCGAAGGATGGGCGGCGAGTCTGGGCCTATCATGAACACCGGTACGGCGCAGACTTGCGTGCGGCTGCGGGGGGGGGTCCATTGTCGATTTGACGTGGGCCAACCCGGCGGCCGTGCGCTGCATTTCGGGATGGAGGGTTGCCGAGAGGGTCGAGACGTTGTCCGACCACAGGTATATCGAGTTCTCCCTCTCGGCCACCTCGCCGGGGGCCCAGGCCCGCCGCCGGGAACTAGATCAGAAGTTTCCAAGATGGCAGTAAAAAAAGATGAACCGTGAAATGTTCCGGGCCGCGGTCCATACGTCACTTTGGGCGGACGACATCTTGACGGATGCCACAACCGACGTGGACGATTTGGTCAACAGGATCGGGGATATTATGAAAGAGGCATGTGATGCCGGTATGCCCCGGTCCAGGCCCAGTCCACGTCGAAAAGCGTACTGGTGGACGGAGGAGATAGCCGATCTTAGGCGCTCCTCTGTCCACGCTAGGAGGGTCTGGCTGCGAGCCCGGCGCAGTCAAGATCTCCATAGATTAGCGGAGGCCGGAGAAGGTTACTGCTCCGCCAAGCGGGCCCTCTCCGTGGCCATCAAGGTGGCCAAGGACAAAGCTTGGGAGAAGCTTTTTCAGGCCCTGGATGAAGACCCATGGGGACGCCCTTACAGGATCGTCCTGAACAAACTCAGGCCGTGGGCGCCCCCTACGACTGAGTCCCTGGACCCCGGGTTCCTAGAGGTGGTCGTCGATACCCCCCATGTGCGAATGCTGGACTTCTGCCAGAGTTGTCCGCATGGCCCAGAAGTGGCACAATATTGGTTGCCAAGACTTGATGAGTGGTACTGCCCCAGTACGGATAAACCGCTAGATCAATATTGTGCCAGTCTCGATGACTAGTACCCCCATGCAACCATATTCTGTTCTGAACCGAGTCTCATCTCAGTACTGACCGTGTATAAGGCCAGAAATGATATTGATCTACGGCCGAGAGTCGGCTCAGTACTGGGCATGTATTGGGTCGACTTAGAAAATTTTCGCTCGGGCGGCGCCGGAGGTAACAACCGCGCGAAAGCAACATGCCGCGAGGAGACTTAGAAAGCTTTTTGCTCGAGCGGCGCCGGAGATAACGACCGCGGCGCGGTAGCAACACGCCGCGAGGGGACTTAGCTTTTTGCTCGAGCGGTGCCGGAGGTAACAACCGCGTTCGTGTCTCTCGGTTACAAGTACCCCGAATTACGGTGTCATTCGTCTCGCTTCACGTCAACGTGGGGTATCGTCGATCCCCGAGGCCGGCTGCCGGATATCCCGTACGGTAATCGAATTCGCGTCGTCGTCGCTCTCAGCGGTCAAATCCCGATGGTCCCGATATTTCGCCGCCGGCGCCCGTAAGCGACCGTGCGTCGCCAACCGCTCGGCCGGCCGGTTGGGTACTATAAGGTGCGGTGCGCTCGGCGAGCCGAGCGACACGAGCGATACGTACGGACGTGCAAACGCGTTTCGCTTGGTCCGTACAAATGTGTAAAACGTTTGTGGAATACGTACCCGAAAGGGGCACGTATGACAAAGTCAACGTGTCGCGGGGAGCATCGTTTCCCGTTCGCTCGCGCTCGTAGTCGATCGCCACTGTCGTGTAACTTATACGAACATAGCATTGCCACGAGTCGGTGTCAAAAGACTGAATTGGACTTGGAGAAATTCTCGCTCGAGCGGTGCCGGAAGTAACAACCGCGCGAACGCAACACGCCACGAGAGAATTTAAAAAGCTTTTTGCTCGAGTAGCGCCGGAGGTAACGACCGCGGCACGAAAGCAACACGCCGCGAGTATGATATGGCAATCAATGTTGTCCCCGTACTAGTACTCTGTGTCGGGCCAAAGTTGGCGCCAAGAGTTGGCCCAATACTGGCAATCAGTGTTGTCCCTGTACTAGTACTCTGTGTCGGGCCAAAGTTGGCGTCAAGACTGGGACCCGTGTTATCATTCCGACATTGTCCCAGTAATGACTCCGATCTTAGCTTGTACTGGCCCAGAATCGTCAGCCAGTACTCGTAACTCTGGCACCAGTACCAAGCCAGCACTGAGCCTTTATGAAATTCGCATTTGGGCCTCTTCCGGGGGAGAGGGCCGGCGGCGCTCCCGCTCCACCGCCACTCGAGGTCAGTATAGAGGAGCTCCAAAAAGCCGCCAAGCGGCTTCAGGCGGGGAAGGCTCCTGGGCCTGAGTTCCAGGCAGGGCATGGTCCTTGGCCACGGGAGACCTGGCCGAGCACCTTAAGGCGCTCTACACCAAGTGTTTAAGGCAAGGCCGGTTCCCCCAAAGGTGGAAAATGGCCAAGTTGGTCCTTCTCCCCAAAGTGGGGAAACCAGCCGACGAACCATCGGGGTATAGGCCAATCTGTTTGCGGGAGGTCGGCAAGCTCTTTGAGCGTGTCATCGCCGACCGCCTCGTCCAGCACCTGTCCCGGACGGGTCCGGACCTTTCGCCGGACCAATACGGCTTCCGGGAGGGCAGGTCAACGGTGGATGCTATTAATCGCATCCGTGCTCTCTCGGAGGCCGCTGCGGAGGAGGGCAGGGTGTTGCTCGGTGTGTCGTTCGACATCGCGAACGCATTCAACATCCTGCCCTGGCCGGTGATAAGGGAGGCGCTTATTCGCCATAATGTGCCCCCTTATCTCATTGCGGTCATATATGATTATCTCCGGGACAGGAGATTGGCCTATACAGACAGGGATGGGAATCTGATGGTTCGGCTGGTTGTGCGGGGGGTTTCACAGGGGTCGGGGGAGGTCACCGAGGGCCCTTAGGGGCCCCTAGGGGCCTTCCCCGATACGAGTCTTGCGCACCCGGGGTACCCGAGCACACCAGCACCGTAATCTTCGTCAGTCTTCGGGCTGGCGGGGACCGGGGAGTCCCTTCGGGGACTCGCGAGGTAGGCGACCTCTATAATAAGTTCGCTCAGCCCGGGCGGGGCCGTGAGGGATGAGCCTTTGCTCTCCTAACCGCCCTAAGGGAAGGAAAACCCTGACAGAAAACCGGGGGACCGGCTGCCCCGCTAGGAGACTGGGTCTGGCTTCGGCCACCCAGTCTCCAACAGCCGGTAGGGGATGGCGACCCTGACTGCAAACGCCCGGTCGGCCGGGACCGTTAGGGGAATTTGATTCTTCCACCGGCAATTAGGACGGGGTGGGCCTTCCTCCATCCATTACACGCCGGTGCCCCGGCAGGATGGGGGACAATCTCGCGACTATTGCACGCCGGTGCTCCGGCAGGTCGCGGGATTGCGGGCCCACGGGCTGTCCGGGCCGGTCGGAAATGATGCGAGGTCGTGGCCGGGCAGCCCCCTAGGAGGGTGGACCCACCGGGCCGCCCGGACGTTTTCGGGTTAGGGCCGGTGGTGTCCTGCCGCCGGACGTAAGGGTCGGCGGCGTATTTAGGAATCCGTTGGTCGGCGATTGCATTGGGGGAGCATCTTGTGCCCTATCCTCTCGTGGGCGGCGGGGGACCGGGATCGAGCTTGCTCGGCCGGATCTCTCGCTTAGCCCGCGGGGGGTATAGTGGGGGCTTCCTCTGCTTGAGTCGGCCGACGGGTGGCGGACTTCGGTCCGGATGACGTCCCAGGGGTCGGGGGCGGCCTTCGGGGGTCCTTCGGGACTCCTGGTGGGCGTCCCTGATACGGGTTTGGCGAACTCGGGGAACCCGAGCTCGGACAGGCTGGGCTCGTGATTTCGGGGTCCCCATGTATCTGATCGAGGTCGTCCGGGATTATTTCCGGGACAGGGGCCTGACTTACACGGTCCGGGTCGGAGTCCTGAGGGTCAGGTTGATGGAGTGTGGGGTCCCGCAGGGGTCCGTACTAGGACCCCTGCTGTGGATCATTGGTTATAACCTGGTCCTCGGGACACCCCTCCCAAGCGGGTGCTGGCTCTCAGGATACGCGGACGATATATACCTGGGAGTCATCGGGGAGGGGTGGCAGGAGCTCTATAAGCTGGCCAACGTGGCAGCGGCGAGCGTGGTGCGCTCAATCGAGAGACTGGGCCTCAAGGTGGCCCCGCAAAAGACTCAAGCGACTCTCTTTTATAACAAGAGGAAGCGGAAGCGGGGCCCACCGCCAGAAGGGCTCAGTCTCCGAGTAGGAGGAACAAAAGTCCCGACCACTCCTCAGCTAAAGTATCTGGGGATGTGGCTGGACGGCGAGCGAAACTTCAACGAGCACGTTGCCCGCGTGGTCCCAAGGCAGGTTGCCAATAACCTGTCAAGGCTATTGCCGAATTTCGGCGGGGCCGGCGGACGCGTGCGTCGCCTTTACACGGCGACGGTCCACTCAGTGTTGATGTACGCAGCACCAATCTGGTGGAAGAAGGTGAGAGAATCCTCCCGCCTAAGGAGGAAGATGGAGGCCGTACAACGCATCATTGCGATTAGGGCCTCCAGAACGTACAGGACCGTCGCCCATGTGGGGGCGACTACCCTCGCGGGAATTCCCCCGGTACACTTACTGGCGAGGTCGTACGGAGAAACGTACGACCAGGCTCGCGAAGTTCGCGAGAGACTGGGGGAAGTCCCGTCGAGAATAAGGAGGGCGCTGAAGGTTGAAGCGAGGACGACCCTCATCCGCCGCTGGAAGGAGTGGGTGGCGGATCCCCGACAGAAATGGGGAAGGAGGGTCGTCGAAGCCGTCCAGCCGGTGTTTGAGGAGTGGATGGAGGGCAATAAGCACAGACATCTTGCCTTCCACGCGGTGCAGGTGGTGATGGGCCACGGGTGCTTTGGTCACTACCTGCACCGCATCAGGAAAGAGCGCACCACGCGCTGCTGGCATTGTCCGGAGGGAGCGGACACGGCGCAGCACACGCTGGAACATTGTCCAGCGTGGGCAGACGAGCGCCGTGCCCTCCGGGCACAAATAGGAGGATACCTTGCGACCGCACGACAGATATTCGTGACAGTTAGGCGGTAAGTCCCTGCGGGTAGTTGTACATAGTGTTCAGGATTGCAATCAACGCGATCGATTACCGCGATCGATACCGCTACCGCCATCCCTGAGCCGCCCCGTGAACGAGGCGACTTCGCGCCGCTCCCCCGCGTCATCCCTGACCGCGCGGTCTCTCACGGCGCGCTATCGATCCGTTCACGCCAGGATCCCGTGATCCTGCGAAACGCGCTTATTGGCCCATTTCATTGTCGCGTCACCGAAAACTCCGGAAACGGGCCCGCGAGAGCTCCGGTCTCTTCAGTAGCAAATTATCGGGCGGTTCAAGCGGTGCTCCAGCCGACTTGCACCCGTCTTCCGCTATTTCTACTCCGATTCACGCGGTCGAACTCGCCGTCGTGTATTCGTCAAGCTCGCTAGTGTCGGTTCACGCGGATTTACGCCCCGTCGTGCATCCGGGCTGCAGTTATCGTGCCGTCAGTGCATTCGTGCAAAGTGTCTCGCCGGCACTCGCTACCGCGCCGTTCGCGCGCTCGCTCCCGCTCTCACTGTGCGGCGACGAACATTTACGCCTCCACGCGTCAGCATCTTCACCCTCGCGGCAAGCGAGAAGTGAACGTTATACAAAACTTAAGTGCGCGTCTCCGCCTGACATACTTGCGCCCCAAGTGCGCTCACATATCGCCGTGCGTATTCGCACGCTGAAATCACGTGCACGTCGCACATACACGCCGCACCTCGTTCTGTAAAGGCCCTCGGCGAAACTGTACATAGATATTAAACTAGTGCTGTGCACCATTGAGGTAACAAAAACAGTGTTCGCTCATTTTCCGCACTCCGGATCCCTGCCGGGGTCGACCCGGCCTTTCTTGCTCCAATTGGTGAAGCCGAAGTTACGCCCGGCAACCAAATTCGCCAACACATAGGCTCTCGGAGAGGACGATCCGGACGACGGCAGAGCAGAAGGCGGTAGCCGAGCGGCCGACGGAGGAGGAGACGACGGTGATTCCGACAGACAGTACCGTAGGGCATAATGTGCCCAATCTCGATGGTCAGACGACCACCGACGCGGTCGCGAAATTAGCGGACAAGCCGGAGGTAACGACCGGCGCGGTACCGGCGCAGGGGACGACTGCCGACGACGATCATCCTCCGTCCGACGACTTTCAAAGTCCGGCGAGCACGGAGAACTCGGAGGACGACGTGGGGACTAAGATTCCCGAGTAGTCAGATGCGCGAAGCGTTCCGAGGACGGAAGAAAGCGCGACAGCTTAAGCGAGACGGCTTCTTTTGTTAAGATGATAAACAACTTTTAGTTAAACGTTATTTTCGCCAAAGGATAATCAGTCACAATTTTAGTTTCCTTTTTCACATGAGTAATCCCGTCCGGCGCGAAGATTCAATAGCACGTAAGCTTAGTAAAGTAAGGTAGGATTAGCTTTGATCGTTCGACTTAACAGGTTACGTAGTAATAAGAATCCGCCGATCCCACTATTAGTCTTTTGTTCGGCTCTAGCATTACGGTAGATTGTAATTTGTTTAGTCGCATAAAGATCGTCGTAGTAAAAACGCGATATAGCAGCTAGAGCCACACGTAATCTTCAAGATGAAGATACGTAGCGACGGACGTTGACACGCGATACGGGTTGGAGGCAGATCGGCGTCGAGGTCCGATACCGCGTTAACAAACTCCGCAACAGTGAGTTTCCCACGGGTAGAGTTAACCTCAGAAGCATGCCCGACACGTGGGACACGCCGTAGGTAGGTCGGCGTCGAGATCCGATCACGGGTTTGCGAGATACGCGAACAGCCGATAACCACCAGGTTACGCGACTTCTACGGGGACAAAAGGACCCGGCGTAATGTTCAGCACCTAGGACACCCGGCACACAGGTCGGCGTCGAGATCCGATCACGGGGTTACAAAATACGAAAACAGCGGGTAACCGCGGAACTATACGATTTCCACGGGGACAGATTGTCCCAACGTAATGTCCGACACCGGGGACACTCGGCACATAGGTCGACGTCGAGGTCCGGTGACGCATTAGGTAGATACGCGAACCACCGAGATACGCGAGAACTACGCGACTCCTACGGGGACAAAAAGTCCTATAACGACACGGGTCACCTGGGACACCCGGCACATAGGTCGGCGTCGACATCCGACGACGCATTAGACAGATACGCGAAACATTGCGAAACTGGAAGGTGACGTATCTTCTGCGGGGACAAGCGGCCCTAGAAGGAGCCTCGGCACCTGGGATACGCGGCACAGAGGTCGACGTCAGGGTTACGTCAACGGGCGGCAAATTCGGAACCTGGGCGTCATTTTCAGGAACAGGATCCGGAATCGTGTGTACCAGGTCCTGAAAGTCATGCATATAGGGTCGGCGTCAACGGCCGACGACCAACACTGCACCTGGACATCTTCCACAGGGAGTTTGTCCAGGAACGTGAATAACGACGAATTCTCGGCGGTGCGCATAGGTCGGCGTCGTCGGCGTACGAAATCGGCAAAAGGTGAAAACCTGGTGCATCGGAGTCAAGGAAGGGAAGCGTCCGGAACGCGATAGCGATGGAAATTTCCCCGGGAACACGATAGAGCGTCCGCACGGGGAAATCACGTGATCATCTACTTAGTTGCGAAAGAGAAAGCTGGTACGGCCTGGCACCGCGACGCGATTGGGCCGCGGTCGCATGAGTGGGAATACAGCCCGGTACCGCGACGCGATTGGGCCGCGACTGCGGAGTGGGGGCAGCGCGCAATAGCGAGAAGCCACAGAGAGATAGGCCGCTCGAGGCAGTCTCTCGTGGATCGTCCGACCGGTAACATATATCACGCATACAACTTGTCGTCGCGTACGCTAAGTCCCGCGATCGTAAACCAAGCGCGTTGATTCTCCGTCGACATCCGTAACAAACGGGAACGCCCGCGATTAAGCGTAATCATTCGTTAGCGACACTAACGAACGGTACTGCGTTACCGATAACATCTTGTGCGCCGATAGGCGTAAAAGCACTTATGCTTTTCGAACTCTGTGAACAACGACCATCGTGAATATTGTGAATTGTGAACAACAACCATTACAATTGAAGATCTGCAATAAACATTTCATTATTTGTGAAAATAATTTCAACGATTTATCGATTTTACTTACCTTCTACTTACCTGATCCATCGGCGTCGATCCATCGAAGTCCCTCGTTGATCCTGGTATGCGATCGTAGCGATGATTCTGGAGTCAGCGGCGGCGATGATCCATCCGTGGCGGGAACCTGAAAGAAAAGAAACTTAGTAAATTTAATAACTTCGGAGAAACTTTAGACTTACCTTCTCGGTTATCTAAGGTCAAACCGAGTGGCGACCGTTAGACTGAAGGATATATAGCGTGAATCGTGCCTCCGGATTGTAACGTTCGTTTACAACCTCTCCCTCCCGGCAGTTATCGCGGCTGCGGTCCGGGCGGGAGAGGCCGGGACAGAAAACTGGAGAGCGTTCGCCTCCTTTTGCGACAAAGTCATGTCGCGGAAGGAGGCGGACGAAAGAGTGAGGAGGGGAGAATACCGACATTGAGCCGCCCCCTCCTCAAACCGATAGGGAGTAAGGGAGACCAACGCAAGGCGATCTCCCTAAGACGAGAGAGTACAACAACCGGGCCGACGCCCGGGCGCCTCCCTTCGAATAGTAAAGGAGGGAGGATGTGTTAAGGAGACTGGAGGAGAAGGCGACGAGAGGGCGGGTCTCCGATATCTCTACGGAGGGGGAGGTCTCCCCTCTCGCCGCCGGTTTGTGCCGAGCAGGTCGGCGGAGGGAGCGGGCCGGAGGGGGCTTGGGCTTCCCCATGAGGGCTCCACCACACGCGCCCCCTCTGGTCCGCGAAGGCAGGGGGTCGGAGCCTCGGGGGAGGGGCTTACGAGCCTCACCTCGGGATCGCGGACTCCACCTGCCCCTAAGGGGGTGCGAGAGGGGGAGGAACTTTGGCTCCTCCCCCGCTTGCCCGGGGGGCGGGGACCACCGCTCGCTCGCTGCGAAAGCAACTCCGTAGGGAGGGGTGGCGGATGAGGATGGTGGCACTCATCCGTTACAAATTAGAAGTAACTCGCTAAAAGGCGAGCGCGCGGGGGAGCTCGCGGATGTGATCAGTGCATTTTCCAGGGCTCCCCCGCATAGCGCAATGTTAGGGTCACTCATGGGTGTTTTAGCCGGTAGGCTGCGCGCGCGCTGTCCCTTGGGGGCAGGCTCAGGGTGGCTTAGGCCTCCCTGGAGCGTCCCCCGTAATCAGGGGGCGCGTGCGTAGAATCCGGCACTTCCCCCGCCCCGCCCCGGGGGTGGGGGAGACTTCCCCCCGAAAGGGGGGTTACTGGCTCAAACCCCGGAGGGGCGGAGGCGCTCCCCGACCGGCGTCCGGGACTGGTTGCCCGCCGGTGCTCCCCGATCAGACTTAGGTCCGTGACTGGTTGCCCGCGGGCGCTCCCCGAACGGGCGTCGCGACTGGTTACCTCTGTCACTCCGTGGGGACTCCAGTGATGGAAGATTTCACCCATGTAAAAAAAAAAAGGCTGGGCTCGTGAGGCCAGGAAGCCAACCAGCCTAGGAGAAGGAAAACTCCGAATTAGAACCAAAATACTTTGGGGGCCGGGGTCTGGGACTTAGGTCGCGGACTCGGACTTCCTGCCCTTATGGAAGGGCGGTGGGGAGAGGGTGATCCGCTCCTCGATGGGTGGGCCTGACTGGTTGTCGGGGCGTTCCCCGACGGTGAGTTCCAATTGGCAGGTGCCTGACTGGTGCCCCGGCGCTCCCCGATGGTCCGCCTTCGATGGCTGCGGCTGAGCCCTCTCCTCTACCGCCTGGGGATGGCGCGCGGCTACGGGCCTGCCGCGTGTCACAGCTGACCCTTTTTATTTTTCTTTACATGGGAGAAATCTTCGCCTACTGGAATCCCCACGGAGGATAGCGAAGGCAACCGGTCACGAGATCCAATCGGGGAGCGCCCAGGTTCTCCAGGGAGCGGATCACCCTCTCCCCACCGCTCTTCCATAAGGGCAGGAAGTCCGAGTCCGCGACCTAAGTCCCAGACCCCGGCCCCCAAAGTATTTTGGTTCTAATTCGGAGTTTTCCTTCTCCTAGGCTGGTTGGCTTCCTGGCCTCACGAGCCCAGCCTTTTTTTTTACATGGGTGAAATCTTCCATCACTGGAGTCCCCACGGAGTGACAGAGGTAACCAGTCGCGACGCCCGTTCGGGGAGCGCCCGCGGGCAACCAGTCCCGGACGCCGGTCGGGGAGCGCCTCCCGGACGCCGGTCGGGGAGCGCCTCCGCCCCTCCGGGGTTTGAGCCAGTAACCCCCCTTTCGGGAGGAAGTCTCCCCCACCCCCGGGGCGGGGCGGGGGAAGTGCCGGATTCTACGCACGCGCCTCTTGATTACGGGGGACGCTCCAGGGAGGCCTAAGCCACCCTGAGCCTGCCCCCAAGGAACAGCGCGCGCGCAGCCTACCGGCTAAAACTCCCATGAGTGACCCTACCACTGTGCTGCGCTGGGGGGTCCCGGAAAACGCGCTGATCACATCCGTGGGCCCCCCGCACCTCGCCCCTTTTGGGCGATCCGATTCCTAATTTGTCACGGATGAGTGTCACTACGCTCATCCCTCCCTCCGGGGTTGCTTTCACAGCGGACGAGCGGTTGCCCCGGCCGCCCGACCGTCCCCCGGGCGAGCGGGGGAGGAGGCACGGCCCTCCTAGGGAGGCCGACTCCTCCACCCCTCGCGCCCCCTTAGGGGCAGGCGGGATCCGCGACCCCGAGGTCAGGCCTAAGCCCCCCGGGACCACGGCCCCCTGCCATCGCCGGCCAAGAGAGGGCACTCGTGGCGGAGACCCCGTGGGGAATCCGCCCAAGCCCTCTCCCGGCCCACTCCCTCCACCGACCTGCTCGGCACTAATGACGGCGGCAGGGGGGGCGGACAGTGTCCCGCCCCCGTACCCCGTCCACTCCTCACTGTACTGTTCGGGCTTTCTATGCCCTTCTCCTCTTTACTATAACACACACACCCCTATCCAGGGGGGGAAGAGGTGCCCGCGCGTGTTGGGGGAAAGGGCGACGCCCCCCCGCCCTCGCCCGGTTGTCTCATCTTCCGCTCCAATGGGAGCCGGGCCGTGATCCGTGTCCCCAAACCAATTGAGGATCACTCTCACTCCTCGCTGTCCGATTGAGGAAGAGGGACGGCTTCTCCCCTCCTCACTCTTTCGTCCGCCTCCTTCCGTGACATGACTTGTTCACAGAAGGAGACGAACCTCCCCCAATTGTCTACCTCTCTCTCCCGGTCTGGCAGCCGCAGCAACGACCGCCGCCAGAAAGAGGTCCTCTCCTATCTCCGCCCGGAGGGCACGGCGCTCTTCCACCCACGCCGGACAAACCTTCAACGTGTGCTGCGCCGTGTCCGCCCCCTCCGGGCAATGGTGGCAGCGCGTGGTACGCTCTTTCCCGATGCGGTGCAGGTATTCGCCAAAGAACCCGTGTCCTGTAATTACCTGCACCGCGTGGAAGGCAATATATCTTTGCTTATTGCCCTCCACCCACTCCTCGAGTATCGGCTGGATGGCCTCGGAGACTCTCCTCCCCCAGATCTGCCGGGGACTCGCCAGCCACTCCTTCCAATAATGGAGGAGGGTCCTCTTGGTTTGGAGCTTCAGCTCCCTCCTGTTCCTCGCCGGGACTTCCCCCAGACTCTCCCTAACCCTGCTGACCGCCTCGTACACTTCTGCGTACGATTTGGCCAGCAAATGTATCGGGGGAATCCCCGCGAGGGTGGTCGCCCCCACGTGGGAGACGTCCTATAGGCCCTGGCGGCCCTGATCGCGATGACGCGTTGTACGGCCGCCATTCGCCTATTAAGGTGGGGGGGTCTCCCCCACCTTTTTCCACCATATCGGTGCCGCGTACAGCAGCACCGAGTGGACCACGTAGAGGCGACGCATGTGCCCGCTGGCCCCGCCAATGTTCGGCAGAAGCCTCGCCAAACAGTTCGCGATCTTCCCGGCCCACTCCCTCGAGAAGCCTTCACTGGCGCACAGTACTATTGGACACATAAAGTCGCGCACCGTACGATTAGACACGTTTCAATTGCGCACAGTTCGTTTGGACACATTTCATTGGCGCACAGTTCAATTGGACACCGTTGCTTTTGGACACAACAAATATTATTAACTTATTTATATAAATAAACGTATATTGCATTGAACACGGTTCTTTTGCGCACTGTACAATGAATCTGGTAGACGTGATTCCGGGTCTTGTTCTCGGGGAAGGTGTCTACGTACTAATTTCGTTTTCCCGAATAGTGGCTTTGACGCCGACCCCATTTTAGCGTGTACTAGGTGTCTGTCAACGCGTACATTATACTTCGTCTTGAAGAAGACGTCTGCGTGACGAATTCTCCTATCGTCGACGCTACATTGACGCCGACCTGACCACAGTGTTTACTAGGTGTCAGATAACCGATTGAGCCGACTTCTCCTCGTGGAAGACGTCGGGATTGTACGGTGCGCGATTGTACGGTGCGCGAATGTACGGTGCGCGAATGTACGGTGCGCGATTGTACGGTGCGCGATTGTACGGTGCGCGATTGTACGGTGCGCGATTGTACGGTGCGCGATTGTACGGTGCGCGATTGTACGGTGCGCGATTGTACGGTGCGCGATTGAACGGTGCGCGATTGTACGGTGCGCGATTGTACGGTGCGCGATTGTACAGTGCGCAAAAGAACCGTGTCCAATGCAACATACGTTTATTTATATAAATAAGTTAATAATATTTGTTGTGTCCAAAAGCAACGGTGTCCAATTGAACTGTGCGCCAATGAAATGTGTCCAAACGAACTGTGCGCAATTGAAACTGTGTCTAATCGTACGGTGCGCGACTTTATGTGTCCAATAGTACTGTGCGCAATTGCAACGTGCGCTATTGTACTGTGCGCCAATGAACCTCTCCCACTCCCTCCACCGACCTGCTCGGCACTAATGACGGCAGCAGGGGGGCGGACAGTGGCCCGCCCCTGTACCCCGTCCACTCCTCACTGTACTCTTGGTGCCACGCGGGCAACGTGCTCGCCGAAGCTCCTAGTTTCATCCAGCCACATCCCCAGATACTTCATATGAGGAGTGGTCGGGATTCTCACCCCTCCTATTCGGAGGCTGAGCCACTCTGGCGGTGGGCCCCTTTTATAAGACCCGCGGCGGTTGTAAAACAGCGTTGCCTGGGTCTTTTGTGGGGCCACCTTCAGGCCCAGCCTCTCGATCGAGCGTACCACGCAGGCTGCTGCCACGTTGGCCAGCCTGAACAGCTCCCGCCAGTCCTCCCCGCTGACTCCCAGGTACACATCGTCCGCGTAACCTGAGAACTAGCATCCTTCGGGGAGGGGCGTCCTGAGGACCCGGTCATAACCGATGATCCACAACAGGGGCCCTAGAACGGACCCCTGTGGGACACCGCACTCAATCAGCCGGACCCTCAAGACACCATCCTGGTCCGTGTACATCAGACCCCTGTCCCGAAAGTAATCTTGGATGACCTCGATTAAGTATGGGTCGACCCCAGCCTCTATCAGGGCCGCCCATATCACCGGCCAGGGGAGAGAGTTGAAGGCATTCATCATGTCAAACGAAATACCCATCACAACTCCCCTCCCCCCCTCTATCTCGGCCTCCATCCGGGAGAGGACGCGCTTAATCGCGTCGACGGTCGATCTCCCGGCCCGGAAGCCGAATTGGTCATCCGAGAGTCCTCCTTTGCCCTTCCGGGACAGGTGCTGGACGAGGCGTTCGGCTATTATTCTCTCGAAAATTTTGCCTGCCTCGTCCAGCAAACACACGGGTCGGTAGGCGGACGGCGAACCCGCAGGTTTGCCCGCCTTCGGCAGGAGCACCAGGCTGGCCTCCTTCCATTTGTTGGGGAACCGGCCGGCTCGCAAGCACGCGATGTACACTTACCGCATCCTGCCGGCCAGTCCCCCCGCGGCCAAGGTCCACGCTCTCCCTGGTATCCCATGAGGGCCAGGAGCCTTCCCTCTCCTGATCCCTTTTGAGAGCCCTTGACAGTTCCTCCTCGCTGACCCCCCACTCTTCTTTCCATTCCGGTTCCGCCATCATGGGGAACCGGAACTCTCCCCCGTTGTCTTTAGGGGAAGAGTTTGTTCACCACCTCTTGGACAAATGGGGGGTCTAGCGTCTCCGTAAGTGGGGGCGCCCAGGGCCTTAGCTTGTTTTGCACCAGCCTGTACGGGCGCCCCCACGGATCCTCTTCCACGCTGTCAAGGAGCTCTTTCCAGGAGCGCGCCTTGGCCACGCGTATGGCTAGGGAGAGGTCCTCACGGGCGGCACGCCAGGCCTCTCCCGCCTCCTCGATGTCCAGGGCACCGCGTCTGCCCGCGCGTGCTCGCTGCCACCTTCTCTTGGCTCGGACGGAGGAGCGCCTAAGATCAGCTAACTCCTCCGTCCACCAATAAGCACATTTACGGGGGGGAAGGGGACGGAACCGGGGCATTGCAACGTCACAAGCCTTGGACATTGTCTTCACCAAGTCCCCGGTCATCTCGTCCACATCCCTCTCTTCCCCGGTCGTGTCCTCCTCCTTGCACCATGTCTGTGCGATAATTGCCGCTTGGAAGCGGTCTCCATCCATCTTTTTTAGGGCCCATCTCCGTGATCGCCCCTTGGCGTCGCGGCGGCGGGCAAGCACATCTGGGGGGGGGGGGGGGGGCACTGACCGTCATCTGGATGTACATGTGATCCGACAACGTTTCTTGGTCAGTGACCACCCTCCAGTTGTGTATTTCGCGTGCGACAGGGGGGGTGGCCCACGTAAGGTCCACCACTGACGACCCCTGCCGCCGCATACACGTGCTCTCTCGGCCCGAATTCACCAGATTCAGGCCGAGGCCCGCCGCCCACCTCTCCGTGGCGCGGCCCCTCCAGTTGGTCTGCGGGGAACCCCACAGCGTTCACTTGCTGTTGAAGTCCCCCGCGACCATGACCCGGCCAGACAAGCCTCCCCGTGCAATCGCAGAGTAACCCCGCGATTCCTGGGATGAGCCGAGGTAACGATCCAGGGGAGTGCAACACTTCCTGTACTCTCGGGCAAAAGGGAGAGACGCACGAGGGAGGTGCAGTACCGGCAGAGGGTGCAGATGACCCGGTGCAGCTGTCAGGGGAGGAAGAAAGCCCCGAATTCGAGCCGATAACCGAGGAAGAAATGCTGGCGGACCCGCCAGTAATCGAGAACGAGGAGGAGATGACAACAACAGCGGAACAGCTGGCAGAACAGGTGGCCTGTCGACGAAGCCATCCAACAATAAAAAAGAGACAATTTTAATAATAATTAACCATTTCTTTGCATGTTTATTGTATTTCACACAGGTTTCATTTTATGTAATAATTTTAAGCGTTTTAGCGAAAGCATATATTGATTTGCGATTATTTTATCTTATAGTTTATGCGGCAATTGCGATAGATTCGCGAGAGTTAATTTATCTCATTTTATTTTTATTTATTTGTTTTACGCGACAACGGCGTCAACATTTGACATATTTACACTTGCGTACACACGTACACACAAATACACCCAATTAACGAATAAAGAGACATTTTATAAATATAAACCTCTTAAATTCCTCACAATTCACTTATTTCCAATAATAATTCCTAATAATTATAATATCAATTAACTTAATATGACCTTAGAACGATTTACTATAATTGCCATTACTTTTATTCTTATCTTATTCACAATCTTATTACATACATTATTTTATTATTAAACACAGCTAAAGTTCAGAAAGTACAATAATTAGAGTCAATATGCAGTTTAAAGAATACTTAGTTATCAGCTTTATAATTGTTTGAGATCGTGATAAATTGATTACCGGTCAGCGCAAGACCGCGTAAAGCATTCGCACAATTCGCATTATCGCATTAAAGCAGTCGTGCAATTGTCGAGTTATAGCATGGATCTTGTCGCTAGAATCATTCGAGAACGTTCGGCAATAACAAAGTCAAGCCAAACGTTCGCGCAAACACACAAAAAACCCATGCTATTAACATCGGCATTACAAACAAGCAACGATCTCTTCGGATCGACGAACGACGATCGTGACGTAAGAGCAATGACGTAGGCCGCTGCGAGCCAATACCCTCGCAAAATCCGAGCAACGCGCAAACCAGGAACGTACATTTCCATGCGCGGCTCGTAGCTGCCAATCACACTCTCGAGTCCTTGTACAACCTCTATATTTTGAAGTTATTGGTCATTGGCTCGGAGAGGGCCTCGTTACCGAGTCAATAAAAGGTTCGCCGTCGTACCGAGGGCCCTCTCTTTGCAAAAGTTCACCCGCTTAGAAGCACCGCTCACGCATAAAACCGCTTTTCGTACACCGCTTTTGCACACCGCTGCGATACGCTACTTCGCTATTTCGCTTTCGCTATCTCGCGTGCCGCTAACTTCTGTGCGCGCTCACGGCACTTCTCCGCTGCTGAAACAGAACCTTGTAAATAACTGTACATAGACATTTTGAATACATCTTGCTTTATTTCATTTTTGTTCCTGCTTTACTTTGTGGTCATCTCTACCTCGCGCAATCTCGCGCTAACGCGCGCTCTCGAACAATAATCTTCTTTCCAATATTCACATGCATACCAGATTTAGACATAACACTCACTCTATTTACACTATTTACACTATACATATTATTATTAAGCGTGCGAGACGAGCCGCGACAAGAAAAGCGATAATATCGCGTGACTTTATTATTTCTAAACATTTTATCCATTTTGGCCAAAAGGCATGTTATACCGCCGAAAGCAGCGATGATAGATATTGAGACGTCAAATTGACACATTTTATGTTTGAATTATATTCTCTTTATTATTTGCAACATTTACAGGCACTCAGTGCTGATTTTCGGTTCGCGAACGCGAAGAGGCAACATTTGCATAAAGTATACGTAAAACCAGCGAGATTCGTTAATTGTCCGTTCAGACCGATTTATTTTATTATTTTGTACTATTCCCTGTCGTATTACACTGTTTATTACTTAATTTCAAGCGTGCGCCGATATTTCAAACATTGTACGTCGATACACCCTTCACACCTTTTTGCTCTTGTATCAGTTGTACTTTGCGACACTTTTCACGATTACACCCGAGTTGCAGCAAGTTGCACTTTATATACCTATGTCAGCGGTACTCTGATGCACTTTCAGCGATTACACCGTCGCGACACTCAGTTACACTTTTCACTCTTGTATTTCGTACACTTTGTTACACTTTTGATACCGGTACCCTCGATGTACTCTGTTACGCTTTTATACTTACCTTATATGTACTTTCGTTACACTTTCGATTCCTACTCCCAAGCGGCGACACGTACACCTTTTATACTTGTATTATTTACACTTTATAGACACTTTATTACACTTTTGTATTTACCTCGTTGCAGACGAGACGAGACGATCCCATGATGCTCCTAGAACCTGAAACAGAAAGAATAAATTAGAAAAGGGTTGATAACAATCCAGATACTTACCTTAGACTCGTGGATCGTCACCGTGACTCATTTCGAGTCACTCGATGCATGTCGAGTGACTCTTTACGCTCTCGGTGCAGAACCGAGTGCGCTTGTTCGCGATTACGCGAATTTCGTCGGAGCTACAACGCGAATGGTTCGCGCACGTAGAACGAGCGAAAGCCAGATCCCGTCGTCACAGCAACGTGTGGCATCTCATTAGTGCAGGTGCTGAGTCTGAAAATCGACTCAGCGCATTCATTAAAATCTAGAGTGCATATGGGGTCGCACTGTCTACACCTTGCGACACTTACGCCGAAGCGGCGCGCGAGCAGCGGTTCCCGCCGAATAAAGACGCACTACGCGTGCGCAATGGTAAAGTGGGAGAGCGAGCAACGGCTCTCTTCCCGAGAGTCTCCCGGGAACCATCGGCGCGTTAACACGTATCGAGACTGAGTTCCGGTAGCATGATTCGCATTACAAAACCGAGTCTGGCTGGCTTATCCCGCGATCCGCCTGCGTTAAGAACGTGAATTTAGTAATTGTGAAGACGCATTTGCGAGATAACGGGAATTGAGAATTCGCGATACGCGATAGATCCCACGCGCATAACGGTATTAGCCGTAATTAGCACCCACTCTGAGATTGCTGTACACCAAGAATAAAGTTGTTTTTGTTAATAATAATCTCGAAAAGTGAATACTCGCGACCCCAGTGCATATCCTATCCGTCCGTTCGACAATTACGCTTCGCATATCAAGGGCGCGGCAGACAGCCTTGAACACGTCCGCGACGTAGAAGACGGCAGCCATTATGTGCAGGAAGGACGGGGCAACGCAGCTTCCAGAAGTCTTCTGTATTTCTTGCAAAAATACAGTGGCGACCGTAAATTCAGCCCAAGTAAGTGGCTATTTTCCAAGATTCCGATAATTAACATCGTTTGTCCGGTCACACCCGGACGCAGTCTTCTAACTCCGAAAGAAGCTGCCCGTATCTGGCCGGGGGCCAGCTTGGAGTGGCATACACCCTCACCACTGAGATGGACCCCCACTCCACCATTACGTACCCCTCCCCGGCCCTTTTAGGGGTGCACGAGTGGGACGTCGGCAGTGCCTCCACGTTATCGAAACGGATCCCCTACTGTCCCCCGCCCAGCAAGGGTGATTCTCCGGGACGTTGTAGGGTTCCGCCGCGATCCCCAAACCACACCCGCGCTCCGCCAACGTGTGGCAGAAGAGATCTTGCGCTGCGCGGGCATGGTTCAGGTTGGTCTGAAGGACTCGCTGGGCCATCACATGTAGCCCACGGAGTCCTCCCTTCCGCCCTCTTTTGTGCTAGGTGGGGCGGTGTCCCCCGCCTCCTCTGCGGTTTCCATCGCCGACGACGAAGAGGGGGCCTCGTCCCCGCCCTTCTTCGTCTCTTACGCCGGAGGGAGGATCTCCATCTCCATTTGTTCGGTGGGGGTGGTCCCTTGGGGCTTTGTTTTCCCCTTTCCCTTCCCCTGGGGGGCTTTGGCCTTAGCCGCCTTCGGCCCCATGACTCTGGCTATTATCTTTTTGTCGGCAGTTACCTTGTAACCGGACACGGTCAGTTAGAGGTCAGGGATGCGCAATATATCTGCCTTTTCACGGTCGCCACTCGGTTTGACCTTCAACCCACCGAGAAGGATAAGGTAAGTATCTAACGAATTATTCGAATAACTAATCTATCTTATTTTCAGGTTCCCGACAACGATGGATGAGCACCACTGCCGCACCAGGATACCAGCTTCGCCGCAGACCAGGATGGACACCGATGGATCGACGACGACGCACGATGTAAGTATAAGGTAGGTATATCGAAATAATTGTTGATAATTATTTATTATAAATGAAACAATTTATTCATTTAATTCTTCACAGGTGTTGTTCACAGTAATCATTCGCCACGAACGGCCGCCCGTAATCCTCTCTTTAGTATCGTGAGAATTGACAGCTCGCGATGCCCGAAAATTTTCTAAGTATCGACGGTTCGAAAACGATGATTAATTAATGATGTTAATTGGTAGCTCGGTACCTCTCACTTCGTGTAATGAGTGAGCATTTAACGCGTTTCGCGGGCGTTACCGGTTATTACGGATGTCGGCGGCACTTCGAGAATGTTCGCGTGTCGAGAATATTCTAAGTCCCGATGGACTTTCGAGAATATTCTAAGTTCCGAAATCTCTACTCGCGCTCGCAGCGTGTTGCCGCTCCGACGATCCCCGATAGACTGCCAGGAGCTGTGTCGCTCTCTCGGGCTCCCCACTTTTGCGCGATACCCCCACTCCGCGCTTTCTCCTTCGAGAACGTTCGCGTACGGCGTAGGCGATCACAGGCGATCCCCTGGTGCCAACGTTCTGGAAGGTTCCGGTGGATGTTTCCACCGCCAGTACATTCTCGAAGGGTGCCGCTCTCGGTGCCGCTGCACCAGGTTTCGACGTTTTGCCGTTTTGACTCTACGTCGACGCCGACCTATGCGCAACCCTTCGGGGAAGCCCCTGAATACGATTCCGGATGAATTCCTCGGAGATGATGTCCGGGTGACATCGAGGGTGTCGGCCGTTGACGCCGACCTCATCGCCGTGGCTCTCTCGACCTAGTACATCGTTCCCGGTACCGCGTTCCCGTGGAAGATGTCCCCGTCGCTACTTCGCTCGCTCGTGCTCGGGGCACGACGCCGACCCGAGATTCGGTTATACTAAGTCCCGCGCATCTCGAAAGTTCCCTTTGTTCTCGGAGAACACGTCCCCGTCGCTATTTCCCTATTGCGTCGACGGACTTTGACGCCGACCCGCGCGTTGCTTCTACCACGTTCTATGTTCTTGATTTCCGTCGAAACTTCTCGACGAATACGTCTCCGTCGCTATTTCCCTACTGCGTCGGCGGACTTTGACGCCGACCTGCGTATTGCCTCTACCACGTTCTATGTTCTCGATTTCTATCGAAACTTCCCGAAGAATACGTCTCCGTCGCTATTTCCCTATTGCGTCGTCGGACTTTGACGCCGATTCGCGTATCGCTTCTAGCACGTTCTAACTTCTCGATTTCTATCGAGACTTCTCGAAGAATGCGTCTCCGTCGCTATCTCCTTACTGCGTTGGCGGACTTTGACGCCGACCTGCGGAATACTTCTACCACGTTCTTCTTTCACGGTCTCTATCGAAACTTCTCGACGAAGACGCTTCCTTCGCTAACTCCTTAGCGCGCCATCGGATCTTGACGCCGACCTGCGGAAAACTTCTACTACGTCCCGCGACCTCGCTTTACGTCGAAAGCTCTCGGAGAATACGTCTCCTTCGCTATCTTCTTAACGCGTTATCGGATTTCGAAGCGGATTCTTTTAAACGATGTACCGGGTGCCTGCAATTGCATCCGCGCGATCACGACGAAGATTACGTGTGGCTCAAGCCTTTTTTTACCGCGCTTCTTCACGACCGATTCGCGCGTTTAATCACGAACAAAATTAACCATCCTTGAGCCTTTATTGCAAGAAACAAAAACAAAATTAATTGAATCGGTCTTTCTAACTTTAATGTGCTTACTTCGCTATACTTAACCTAATGCCTTTATGGCCAAACACTTATATTAAGGATTACAATGAAACTTATAACTATCCGCGCCGGACGGGAAATCGCCTTCTACCTTCCGTCCTCGGAACGCTTGTCGCCTTGCGGTGACTGTGTCTCGTGCGGCACCAGGTCTTCCGCTTGTCCTCCTGCCGGGCCTCGCGCTCGGAAAACCGGTCTTCGTACCCCCGCGCAGACACCTGTGGGTGCCCCTTTACGCAGGGGCTGCGATTGGGAAGCGTGCGGTTGCAACCTCAGACCCTGCGACCACCATGTTGTCGACGATCTTCGGCTTGGGCTTAGGCTTCTGTTTGCCCTTCGCCGTTGTCGTTGCTGGTCTCTCTGTCGGTTTCTCCTTTACCGCGTTCCTCCTATTGCCTTTGCGGCATCCTGCGCAGGATGCCCCACCCACTCTGTGGTTGTGGAACATCCTTTTGCCCGCGCATACCGCGCACTTCACGAGGGCCTCGCAGCCTCTGGCCGGGTGACCTACCTCGCCGCACCTGTAGCAGGCCCCCGTTCTATCGTCTTCGTTCCGGCATGTGGCCCTGGTGTGGCCTAGTTCCAGACACTTGAAGCACTGGAATGGCCTTTTGTCCATCAGCACCACTTTTGCTGACGACCACCCCAGTGCTATCTTGTTCTCCCTGGTTAGGGCATTCATTGCTGTCAGTGGGCATTTAATGACCACTGAGCACAGCCCATTCGCCGTCTTTCGAATCGGGCCCACCGTTACGCTCGAGGGGTAGGTGTTTCCCTTACTCGCGATAGTCTCTCTTATCTCGCTTTCAGTAACCGACCCCTCGAATCCGCTTAATCTCAGGTCGGCCGTCATAACCGGACGGCCAACCCGGATTCCCTCTCTATTGGCTAAAGCCTCTGCCATTCTGGCCGCAAGGGCATCAGCCTTTTCAACATTACCCTGTCCGGATATTTCAAGGCTAAGTGCCCCCGTCGCCGTCCTCCTTATGTTCGGGGTCTTCACAATCCCCACCTCTTCTAGGGTTATTTTTTCCCTCACAATGCCCATGCATTCGGAGTATTCCCCCTCTGGGCATGTGAGGGTAACCGCTGCTGTTCGCGGTACCCTTCTCTTCCTCTTCTTTTGAGAGGGAGGTGGTGGGTTCTTACCCTTAACTTTCCCCCCTTGTCCGGATTTCACTGCGGTTGCGCCCTCGGCCTTATTGGCCTTCTTCGCAACCTGTACCTGGGCTTGGGTCCTGATCCCAGTTCCGGATCCTTCGGTCCTCTTCCTGCCCTTGCTCCTAACCACCTGGGACCATGTCCTGTCCATGGCCCCATCGGGAGCGTCCCGTTTGACCACGTTAACATTGACCACGGTCCCGATTGACCACGTTGATATTGACCACGTTGCAATTGACCACGTTGCGATTGACCACGTTGTGATTGACCACGGTCCCGATTGACCACCGTCCCGATTGACCACGGTCCCGATTGACCACCGTCCCGATTGACCACGTTGATATTAACCATGTTGTGATAGACCACGGTTTCGATTGACCACGGTCCCGATTGACCAATCGATCTCGAATAATTTATAAAGTGAGGCTCACGTGCATGGGGGGGGGATGCAGGGGGGGCGAAGCCCCCCCCCGCTCACGCATAAAGCGAAATACATCTCCTACCCGGGCACGCCAAAGGCGTGTCCATGGGGGGGGTGCGGGGGGGGCGAAGCCCCCCCTGCCCACCCGTCAATCCAACCCACCCGCCCAGTGCACAGGGGGGGTGCAGGGGGGGGCCGGAGCCCCCCCGCCCACACTTCTAGGTTTACTCACACAATGGGGGGGTGCAGGGGGGGCGAAGCCCCCCCGCCCACACATGCTCTGGGAAAGATGTTTTGATGCACTTTATGATGTCGGCCGTTGACGCCAACCTTACAGGGCCGGCTCTAGGAACCTGGTAGACGTGATTCCGGGTCTTGTTCTCGGTGTCTACGTACTAATTTCGCTTCCCCGAATAGTGGGTTTGACGCCGACCCCATTTTAGCGTGTACTAGGTGTCTGTCAACGCGTACATTATACTTCGTCTTGAAGAAGACGTCTGCGTGCCGAATTCTCCTATCGTCGACGCTACATTGACGCCGACCTGACTACAGTGTTTACTAGGTGTCAGATAACCAATGGCCGACTTCTCCTCGTGGAAGACGTCGGGATTTCGTTTTCCTTAACGCGTACTCGGATTCTGATATATTATATAGGATCAATGGAGACCGTGGTCAATCGGGAACGTGGTCAATCGGAACGATGGTCAATCGGGACCGTGGTCAATCGAGACCGTGGTCAATCGAGACCGTGGTCAATCGGGACCGTGGGCAATTGGGACGGTGGTCAATCGGGACCGTGGTCAATCGGGACGGTGGTCAATCGGGATGGTGGTCAATCGGGACCGTGGTCAATCGGGACCGTGGTCAATCACAACGTGGTCAATATCAACGTGGTCAATCGCAACGTGGTCAATTTCAACGTGGTCAATCGGGACCGTGGTCAATCGGAACGGTGGTCAATCGGGACCGTGGTCAATCGGGACGGTGGTCAATCGGGACCGTGGTCAATCGAGACCGTGGTCAATCGGGACCGTGGTCAATTGGGACGGTGGTCAATCGGGACCGTGGTCAATCGGGACGGTGGTCAATAGGGACCGTGGTCAATCGAGACCGTGGTCAATCGGGACGGTGGTCAATCGGGACCGTGGTCAATCGGGACCGTGGTCAATCACAACGTGGTCAATATCAACGTGGTCAATATCAACGTGGTCAATCGCAACGTGGTCAATTTCAACGTGGTCAATCGGGACCGTGGTCAATATTAACGTGGTCAAACGGGTGCCACTCGCCCCATCTGGTGTCGGCGCGGTCTCGCCTCCTAGTACCTGGGACTGCGCATTGTGTGCAGTCCATGTGGGAACGGAAGCGGGTTTCTGTCCTGGTACATGTGGTGGCGGTTTCTCCGCTGCCGCTGTGGGAACGGACTCCGTCGTGCGGGTCCGCGCTGCGAGTTTCGCTGCCTTGTTTTTGTCACCTTTCCCGGCTTTTTTCGTCGAGGTGACGGGCGTCTCCTTCCTTGTTGGAGGTATTTTGCCCTCCTTTCCCTCCTTTCTTTGTGCCTGCAATGGTGCGATTAATTCGGCCACCTTTGCGACAACCCTCCCTTCCATTTCTCCGACCTTCTCTTTAACACAGGTTACCAGCATAGCTGCCAGTCTTCCCTCCATGCCTGAGTCTCTGGTCGACTCGTGGGCCGTGCTTTTGGGTGGCATTGCAGGGTCTATCTCTTTGATTTTCCCCTGCAATGAAGGATGGATCGTTGGTGGCATGCCAGTGTTGGAGATTTCCTCTATGATCCTACCTCTCGAGCTTTCCACCACTTCCTCTCCTCCCGCTGCAGTCCCTAGGTCCACATCCATCTGGGAGGTGAACCCTACTTGTTCTTCCCCGAATCTGGGAGGGTCCTCCCCGTCCGAGGATTCCGACAACACCGGGTTCTCAATTCTCCTCCTCTTACCCTTCAGTCGTGACCTCGTTACAGGCGCGCTCTCCCTCTCGTTCGTTTGAGCCCTCAGGTGTTCCACCTGACAGCGCAGCTCCTGCGCCTCTAACTGGGTCCGCAGATGTTGGGCCTTTATTTCATGCAGGGCCACTAGCTCCCTTCCCTGTGAGGCCAGTTTCTCCCGCAGCTTCTCCAACTCTGCATCCCTCTTGCGCCCAGTTACCGGATCGTCGCAACGCCGTACTAATACCGTCGTTGCCGCTTTGATCACGGCCGCGGACTTGTCAAGTCGCCCCTTATGCACCCCATTCAGTGACTTGGACTTTACTGTCACCAGGTCAACCCCGTTGATGGCCTTCAATATCACCGAAGGGAGAATCTCTGTTGGAGCAGCACTCAGTTTCTCCATAGCTTTGGTCTCTTCTACTCTCCTGTTGATAGAGAGATCGGCTGGTACCAATGCATCTCTCATGATCTCGAGCTCCCAAGCCACTGCGATCAGTTCCTCTTTCCCTTTCCTGAGTTGCTCGAAATAGTGCTCCCCTGTCTTTACCGGGCGTCTTCGTCCGTCCTTTCTAGCGCATCCGATGGCGGGAGCTTCTTTCCCTAACACCTGGGTTAGTTCTGCCCCCGTCTCATCTATTATCCTCTTGGCCCGTTCACCTATCTCCTTGGTGATTTTCACGGGTCTGTTCGAGGTCTCAGTGTCGATGCCAGCGTCAGCGTCCAAAAACACCACCTCATCATCCGACTATGGTCCACTCTCCTGTGAATCCGTGGGATAGTCGTTCCACCCCTCGGATCTCGATCGCGTATCCGATCCCGACGACGACGTGGATGTGGCTGCGCCTTTCCCTCTTTTTAGTCCTAGCAACTTTTCTCGGGACTTTTTGCTGCGTTTCTGCAAAGCCTGCAAAGCCTTTTGCCTGCCTCGCGTTCCCGCTTTTTCCCCTTTTCCAAGGGATTGACTCCTTGTTCTAGGGGTAGTGTCGGCGGTGATTTCCGCTTCCGTCCCCGTGTTCTCGCGGCCATTGGGCCCCTGAACGATCACATTTTCCGCCCTCGAGCTCGCCCGCAACTCGAGGGTTGGCCCGTCGTTTGATGACGACGAGGAGATGGCCGGGACAGTACCATCTCCCCGCCGGCCCCTGGGGATCCGACCTCCCTGGGACGGTAAGGGTTCCTTCCTTATATCGTCCATGTCCATAATTGTTTAAAGATTGGTTTATTTTCGGGGTGACCTTCCCCTAGGCTGGTTGTCTGCCACGACTGACGAGCCCAGCCTGCCCGAGCTCGGGTTTCCCCGGGTTCGCCAAACCCGTATCGAGGTCGCCCCACCGGAAGCCGCAAAGGACCCCCCGAGGCCGCCCCCGACCCCTGAGGCACCGCCCATCGGTCAACACCCCCAACCATACCTCCTGCAGGCTACGCGAGAGAACCAGCCGAGCAAGCTCGATCCCGGTCTCCCGCCGCCCGCGAGAGGGCAGGGCACGGGACGCCCTCCAGCCAGTGCCACCCGATGGGCCACCGTGCGCGCCGCCGGCCCTTGCGTCCGGCGGCAGGACACCACCGGCCCTTGCCAGGAAACGTCCCGGCGGCCCGGTGGGTCCTCCCTCCCAGGGTCGCCCGGCCCCGACCTTGGATCATTTCCGAGCGGCCCGGGCGACCCCCGGTGGGGCCACAATCCCAGGACCTGCCGGAGCACCGGCGTGCAATGGTCCTGAGATTGTCCCCCATCCTGCCGGAGCACCGGCGTGCAATGGATGGAGGAAGGCCCACCCCGCTGGGTGGCCGGTGGAAGAATCAAAATCCCCTAACGGTCCCGGCCGACCGGGCGTTTGTAGTCAGGGTCGCCATCCCCTACCGGCTGTTGGAGACTGGGTGGCCGAAGCCAGACCCAGTCTTCTAGCGGGGCAGCCGGTCCCCCGGTTTTCTGTCAGGGTTTTCCTTCCCTTAGGACGGTTGGGAGAGCAAAGGCTTATCCCTCACGGCCCCGCCCGGGCCGGACAATTGTTTATAGAGGTAGTCTGAATCGCAAGTCCCGGAGGACTCCCCGGTCTCCGCCAGCCCGAAGACTGACGGAGATTACGGTGCTGGTGTGCTCGGGTACCCCGGGTGCGCAAGACCCGTAGTGGGAAAGGCTCCTAGGGACCCCTAAGGGTCCCCGGTGGCCTCCCCCACCCCCTGATGAAGTCACAGCTGACCCTGACCGGTTGCCGTAAGGCGCTCCTCGACGGGCCAGCACCCCCAGAGTGGGGGGGGGGGTGGCGGACTGAGGTTAGTCCCCTTCAGTCCGCCACTTATTAGTTAGCTTTTTGTCCCTAAGGACAAGGGGGGCTCAATGCCTCCCTCCAGGAGGGTGCCTGTTCAAGGCCAGTGTGGGGGGGATCACGGATGTGATCACTGCGTTTCCCGGGTCCCCCCCATATAGCACTTAGGAGGGACTAGTGGGGGTTTTAGCCGGTAGGCTATGGGTGACGTCGCCTCGGCAATATGTGCCCGTGGAATCCGGCACAACCCCGCCTCGGGCCCGAGGGGCGGGGAGTCTTTTTGAAGATTTCCCCCACTTAAAAAAAAAACAAAAGGCTATGACGCCGCCCTGCGGATCGCCCTCCCTCCCGGGTGTTGGCTTAACGGCTTTGCCGATGATACATTTCTGGGGATCGAGGGCGACAATTGGGAGGAGGCCCAACGCCAGGCTAATGTCGCAGTGGCATGTGTGGTGGCTGCCTGTGAAGAACTTAGGGTTTCGAATGGCTCCCCAGAAAACCCAGGCCGTTTTCTTTTATAATCGTGCGAGGGGAAAGCCGCCCGTGGTATACATTTGCGTTGAGGGAACCCGTATCCCCGTGGGGGCCCAGATGAAACTTCTGAGCCTCTGGTTGGACGGTACCTGGAGTCTCGGCGAGCACTTCGCTCGCCTTGCTCCCAGGATAGTTGGGAGTAGCCAGTAATTTGGCAAGGCTTATGCCTAACTGGGAAGGGGCGAGCGGTCGTGCTCGTCGGCTATACGCCGCGACAGTGCAGTCCGTGGCACTCTATGGCGTCCCGATTTGGGCGTCTAGGGTGGCGGGCTCCGCAAGTATTAAGGCGTTGTTACGCCGCGTTCAACGTGTGGTAGTCCTTAGAGTGTCACGGGCGTATCGCACCGTCGCGCATGCGGCGGCGACGGTCCTGTCGGGGCTCCCTCCGTTGGAGCTCCCGGCTGCTCAATATGCTGAGGTGTATCAACGCACCAGGCAGCTGCGTGTTCCGAGGGGGCCTATCTGGAACAGGGCCTGTCGAATTATTAAGCTCCAGGAAAAGACGGTCCTCATTCGTAAGTGGCAGGAGTACCTTGCCGACCCTGCCATAGTGATGTTTGGTAGGAGGACCGTCGATGCCGTCCGACCCTGCCTGGCGGAATGGCTAGGCAGTCGGCGATACGGGTTGACGTTTCATGCGACACAGGTGCTCACCGGACATGGCTGTTTCGGTGTGTACCTGTGTCGCATAGGGAAGGAGGCAGCCACCAACTGTCATCACTGCGACGAGGCGAGGGACACGGCGCAGCACACGCTGGAGGAATGTCCAGCGTGGGCAGAACAGCGCCGCGTCCTACAGGGGGAGATCGGAAATGACCTCTCTCTCCCGACCATAGTGACGGCTATGGTCGGGAGAGAAACGAAGTGGTGGGCATTCCTGGCCTTTTGTGGCCAGGTGATGTCCGCCAAAGAGGAGGCGGAACGGATCCATCGCGGAGAGAGAAATCCCGACGCGGCGGGTCCGTCCCAATGATATATACACAGCCCTGGCACAGCATTGTGCAGGACTGCCTCCGCCTTGAATCAAGGCGGCTATGCGACCCATTAAAAAGCCGCAAGAGTCGTATTACCACACCTCCGGATTCTCCTCTGACGAGGGGAAGATTCGGATGTGGGAGGTCGGCGTTCTGGCTGGCACCGGGCGTCGACCCAATCTCCCACAAGTAACGGGAGGGGTGGCGGGGTGGGGGTGTCCACACCCCGCCACTAACGATACTTCGCTCCTGAGCACCAGAGCATTAAGTTCGGAGACGAGAGTCAGCCTGGCTCTGCGCTGGGGGCGTCCGGAAGCAGTTAAATGTTCCCGGGCGTCCCCGTTTGGCGCAGGTAAGGATACCCGTGAGGTTTTAGCCGGTAGGCCATGCATGCAGTATCGTGGGCGATGTGCATGCATGGAATCCGGCACTCCCCTCGTCCCTTTGCCAGAAGGGCGAGGGGGTCTTCCCCCCTATCTTAAACGGGGGGCTACTGGGTAAACTGGCCTTACGGTCGGGATCCCAATAGTGGAAGATTTTCTCACGTTAAAAAAAAGGGGGGGACGCGCGTCAGTCATGGCGCGGGGTATTACAAAGGCTAGCGGACGCCGTTCGGCTGCTGGAATTTTATCGGCGAATATAAACAAAATAGCGAGTTAGATTGCGAGACACTTGTCTCTGCAATGATCTCACCCTTCTAGAACTTGCGAGCCGCCATTTCGCGACACCATTCGGTTATGCCCTTATGAAAAAATACACTCAACTTTTGGTGTTAACCGTTAAAAAACACCAAAGAAAAACCCTTAAAGTTGGGTGTGATTTCGGACCGCCAATTGAAGGCTAACCATCATTTGAAGGTTAATCTTCAATTGGCGGTCCGAAATTACATTCAACTTTAAGGGCTTTTCTTTGGATGATGGTTAACCTTCAAGTGATAGTTAACCTTCAATTAATGGTTAATCCTTAAAAATGACGGTATAAACTCTAAAAATATGAACCCTCGAATGAAAGTAACACCCAAAGAGAATAAACCCCATATTTAAATGTTCTCAATTTGCTTCCGCCGATAATACATACCCACAAAAAAGAACATCACCACACACTATGCATGCAAAGTTTATATATATATATATATATATATATTATATATATATAATAAGGTTTTATTTCGTGTGCCAATTATTTCCACCAATTATCTTAGAAAGTATTGGTTTATTAAAAGTGTTTTAGATAAAAGTTGAAGGGTTTGAAGGAGACCGCAGTAGACGATTTTATTAGATTTTAGGTCCGGGGCCTGTACCCGGGCCCCGTACTTGGGCCCAAGTCAAATTTTTTAATAAAAACCCCTATTTTTTATTGTATCATTTTTCTCTATTAATAAATTTGAACAACTTTTGTTTGAAACATTTTTTTATTTGCCCAATACTTTTTGAGATATTCAAGGAAAACTTGGTAACATTTTCAATATTTAGCTTATGATATCTTGATAATTGTTTGCCAGAGGATGAAGTGGTATAGAGGACTTTTTGACTTGATTTTGTCTTAAGAATATGCTGTTGCAATAGCTCCAATTTTTTTAAATATTTGTAAACACTCCAAAAAGATAATAACACAAATATTAAAAAAAAATTGGAGTATACTATTGCAACAGCACATTTTTGAAGTAAAATTAAGTTAAAAAGTCCTCTGTACCACTTTTTTCTCTGGCAAACAATCATCAAGGTATCACAAGCTAAATATTGAAAAAGTTACCAAGTTTTCCTTGAATATCTCAAAAAGTATTGGGCAAATAAAAAAATGTTTCAGACAAAAGTTGGTCATTTGTATTATAAAATTATTTATTGTGTATGTGTGTGTATACATGCGTATGTGTGTGTATACGCGAAAACAAAAGAACATCTGTGTGTGTGTATGTGTGCGTATGGGTGTGTATGCGCGTAGGTGCGTATGTTGCGTGCGTGGGTGGGTGGGGGTAAAACAAAAAAAAACCGCGACATTTTCATCCCCGAAAAATTTGCAACATTTTGGAACCAATTTCGAGAGAATTGGCCCATAAATGTGGAAGTAGTTCGCGTACATACAGACAGACAGACGACGTGACTTATATATATAGATATGTTCATATATGATTATACATAACTATATATAATTATATATAATTATATATGATCATATAGAGACAAAATTCATATATAATTATATATATTTATATATTTATATATAATTATATATAATCTTTTTTTCCCGAATATATTTTTTTAAATAAATATATATACATTGTGACGTTGCGGCCCGCCGCCTCGTCACGGCGTTCCACTGCCGTCACAAGACGCGTGAATTCGCGCCGAGGGACGGATCAGAGAGGCCACGACGAGATCTCCAGGGGCCAATTTATATCGCGTTTTCGCATTCTGATCCCCTTTTGTTTTTCTTATTGTAAAATACGCGGCGCCTCACCCGCATCACGGAGCGACTCTACGAGGGAGCGACAGACAAGGAGGGACCCGGGAGGACTCCCAAAAATCCAGGACAAGGGGCTAAAGCGGAAGCGGCAGGGATCGCGGGTCGGCGATAGCAGCGAGGCCGGCAGGCGTACGACACATGAGGCAGCGACGGACGAAATCGCCGATAGCGGGACCCCAGGGCCCGGGGTGAACCCGCCTTCGTCGAGAACTACCTCCGCATGACACCGACCTCCGGGGTGGTTGGCCACCGTCCCGGGGTCAAACCGGAGACGTATCGGCAGACACGAAGTTCCGTCCGCGGCCGAGGACAAGACCTACGAGCCACTGCGCCGCCGGGGGACCGTTGCGCGCCCCCCGAAGGATCCACTAGCGACGGCCTTGCGCCGGGATCCCGCGAGCTTGCGAGCTTGCGTCCTATTGGCCCGTACGCGCCCCACCGAGGGGATGCCGCATCGATTTTGCGATCAAGCGGATTTACCGCGTTACTCTCTGTCCGTCTATCGGCGTGAGCGTACGGTTGGAGCCGAGATCCGCGATAGCCAAATAGAACCTAAGTCCCGTGAACGAGGTGGCTGGCACGAGACAACAGCGAGGAGCCCCGAGGGGAAGCATACACCGGTGAGGTTGCTCGCAAGTAAATTCGCTAGTGTTGAGCCACGACACCGCCCTCCGGTACGCGCTCTCGCTCGGAAGATTCGAGTAATACCGCGGTATGTAAGGTTCTGTAGGAGCCGAGCAAAAGTTCGCGATCGATAGCGAGAGCGAGGGGCCTCGGGATGGTATCGTGGCCGTGGGATCGCGGTAGAATCGTTACATCGAGCCTCTGGAGATCGCGATAGGGTTGTGTCGTGTAATATTCGCGTTCACGTTCGCGCCTGTCGCGCGTGTGGCGTCGATTTCACGGGTGTTGCGTCGTTGCGTTAATGGCGTGATCTTCGATATTCGCGTCTTTCGCTCGTGCGATGTCTGTTTCGCGTCGGGTAATTATTGCGTTGTTGCGTCAATGGCGTTACTTTTGGTACTCGCGTCGGTTTTGTGTTAGCGTCCCGTTTCGCTCGTCGAGTCTTGTCCGTTTCGTGTAATCGAGCACGCTATTTCGCGTTATTCCGTAAAAGTCTCGCGTCCCGTATTGCGTCGTTTCGGGATACTCTCACGAGCGTTCGTCCTAGCGAAGGACATGCGATAATCGCGTACGTTTGACCTTGTCGTTCGGGAATTCGTGCTCGCGCAATAGGGCGTTACTTTCTGTGGCGACAGGATTCTTGCGTTGGATCTCGCGTTACTCTACTCGCGTTATTAATCGCGTTATTGGAATTACGTCCTCCTTGCGTTACTTGCGTTCCTTAGCTTTCAGATTGCATTTATCCCGAACCAGAAGATTATATTCGAGGTTTCGCCTGCCACACTCTGATGGTTTATTTTCCGTTCATTCTTAAATCGCGACATCCCGTTTATTCCGATTGAGATTCCGTCTTTTCGTTTTCGTTCGCTAAACCGGCTTTCGCGAACACGGATTAGTCAGGGTGACCTCGGTTACACTCTGTACTTTCAGGTCACGGTAACTGACGTGACCCTCGCGCGCCTACTCCGTTGTGCCGAGCTTCGTTGTTTGTAATCGGCAATATTTCGTGTTACTCTTACAGTTAATATCGGAGTTTGATTACATGTTATCCGCGTCGCGTTCTCCGAGTCGTCACCACGCGTTTGATTTCTAATTGTTTTGCGCTTTCTGTTCTCGGGTTCACTATCTTATTGTAATTTCATTACTATAATAAACCGCGTTATGTTTCCCTTGTTACATTTAAGTATTCGATTTGTACGTCCCCTCGCCTAACACAGCGCTCGCCCTTCATCACCCCGCCCCTCTCGGTTAAGTTGAGCTGGCCGATCTCTCGCCCACCGAATTACTTGTGCCTAGCGTTTTTGATTAGAATTTCGCAACTTAGTGGACGTGAATCCACGCGTCTGGCGTCCAACTTTCGGATATCGCGTTGAATTCCGGTCGGAGCGAGAGAGCCGTCGGAGAGGCCCCCTATCCCACTCTCCCCAACACCCCCTTTTGATCCGACACACGTCCCGGAGCGGTCCGGGAGTGAAAAAGTCGTGACAACATTTATACATATGAAATAAATATATATAAAATATAATATATATATCTACTACTATATATAATAATTGTAATTTATAATTTAACATTCACTTGTGAAGAGACTATAAGTTGCTGATTTCACATATTAAATGTCATAATCATGGAAAATATATCGGAAATGAAAGCGATAAGTAATGAAATGGAACATAATTCGAGTGAAGAATCAACAGAGAGATTGAGAGAATTGGAAGAATTTAGAAATGGTAAGTAAGAATAATAATTAATTAGTTAATTGTATATAGATGTTTTAATCGTTTATACGATTTCTTTCAATATATAAAATTTCAGTATTAGAAGATGGTCAGGACGAGATATTAATAACTGCAATGATTGAATTTGAAAGATCACAAGATAATATAACATTAGAATGTGAGAAAATTGTAAGGAGGAAAAGAAGGAAGAAAAGAAGGAGGATGATAAGGAGAAAAAGAAGAAGCGGAAACAAGACGCTGACAAGGATGAAAAAAATCACAAAAAAAAATAAATTATAAATTACAATTATTATATAAATAAATATTATTCTTTATACATACGTATGTTCGAGAGCGCGCGTTAGCGCGAGGAAGCGCGAGGTTATAAGGACGACAATAAAAAAAATCGAACACGCAAGTTCACAATTACAAAATGAAATAAAAAGTATATTACAGGATATCTATGATACAGTATTTACAGTGGTCGTTTTTTCAGAAACGGAACTGTGCCGTAAGCGCGCACAGAATCTAACGGCAAGCGATAGCGAAAGCAAGTTCGCGGTGCGTGATAGCGAAAGGCGTATCAAAGCGGTGTGCAAAAGCGGTGTACGAAAAGCGGTTTTATCTTATACTGCGGGTGATCTGCGGCAAAGAGAGAGAGAGCCCTCGGCGCCGCGGCGATCCTTTTATTGTCTCGGTAACGAGGCCCTCTCCGAGCTAATAACCAATAGCTTCAAAACATAGAGGCTGAAGCAAGGACTCGAGCGAGTGATTGGCAGCCACGGGCCGCGCATGGAAATGTACGCTCCTGGTATGCGCGGGGCTCGGATTTCGCGAGGGTATTGGCTCGCGGCGGCCCACGTCGTCGCCACTACGTCACGATTTTCGCTTGGCGATCCGACGGGATCGTTGCGTGTTTGTGATGTCGATGTTTATAGCATGGAACCTTTTGTCTGTTTGCTTGACTTTGTTATGTTAGCTGTTAAGAAATATAATTTTGTGCAAGCTGTGTTTTGTTCAGTGTGTAGCTCTCTGTAGCACATCAGTCAGCAATAGTCGTATTGCGCGCGTTTAAAGAACAGGATAGGAGACAGGTGGCAATAGTGGGCCTGTCTCGGGGCCTCGCGATGCGGTGCTGTCCGTTGCTCTCTCTCTCTCTCTCTCTCTGGTGCAAACCATGCGTGCGAGCGGATCGTAAGGCCTTGCGAGATAAGTACAGAGAGCTTTGTATTTGCGTATTATAAATTGTCTAATTGCGTACCAAAGAATTTCTTTTGCGTTCTAATTCTTGTTGAGTTCTAATCCTTTGCGGTCGATTTGGTTATTAGAGTTAATACTAATCTACCTCTCAAGTTCCTAAAATTACAACAGGTTATGGGCCCAGTAATAATGGCCTAATACTTTCTTTATAAAAGATAAAATAATATACGTAGTTAAAATACGATTGTTAAAATAATATACGTAGAACTTGAGAGATAGAGAGAAAGCAAAACGAAACAAAGGAGAGAGAGAAAGAGAGAGAGAGAGAGAGAGAGAGAGAGAGAGAGAGAGAGAGAGAGAGAGAGAGAGAGAGAGAGAGAGAGAGAGAGAACGGCCGGTTGAGACACGCGGCGTAAACGTGATCAATAGGTCGTTGGGTAAAGGGACAGTAAGCGTAACAATAAAGAGAGAAGAAACACACATAAGAGATAAAATAACAACTTTCGAAATGGCAAGGTCGCTCGCGGAAGATAGCTTAAATATCGAAAAGTTAACCGACGCGGAAAATTTTCAAATTTGGAAGTTTCAGATAGGTATAATGTTTAAAGCGAATGAGTTAAACGAGTTAGTAACAGAAAATACACCAGAGATTGAAAGAACTCCGCAGTGGAAAAAGAAAGACGCGACTGCACAAAAATTAATAATTACGACGCTGGATAGGAAACCGTTGCTGCACGTGTTAGATTGTAAAAGCGCGCATGAAATGTGGATAAAAATATGCAATATATATGAAAGGGACTTTGAACAACAAAGATGTAATTTACTTCAAGAATTCTATAGCACAACATATACTAAAGATATAGATATTGCTACGTACATAAGTAAATTAAGAAACTTAGCTTTTAGATTGAACGCGTTAGATACTAAACTAAACGATAAAATGATAGTCTCAAAAATATTAGCCACACTGCCTGAAGAATATAAATACTTTGCGAGTGCATGGGAGTCGACGGGACAGGCGGAGAAAACACTGGAAAATCTCACTGCAAGGCTGATAGCGGAAGAAACAAGGAATAACTTTAAGGAGGTGCAGGAAAAAGCAGTAGCATTTAAGACTACTGATAGAAAGTGCTTTAAATGCAGTAAAACGGGACATTTGGCAAAATCGTGCACTAAAGGAACAGCTGAAAAAAACAAGTACGATGTTTCAAATGTGACAAAACGGGCCATATTGCGAAGACGTGTGCAGAGGCGTCAGGTAATCAGAGGTGCAGTATCTGTAAAAAAAACTAACCACAGTGAAAAGAATTGTTATTTCAGAGATAGGAGTGGCAAGAAAGAAGAAAATAAAGTAGCTTTCTTGACGGCTGATATGAATGCTGCTGACACATGGATAGTGGACTCCGGCTGTACGTCAAACATGACAAACTGTAAAAACGCTATACAACAAATGAAGAAAATGAGCTCAGTAATTGGAATAACGAAGTCTTCTGAGTCAATGACGGCAAGAGGATGTGGAGAAATAGAATTCGAGAACTGCCGGCTGAAAAACGTGCTGTATGTTCCTGAACTGAGTGCGAATCTTCTGTCGGTAAATACGACAACTAAAAATGGTGGTAAAGTTCTGTTTTCAGAAAATGAAGTAATAAGCCACAAAGGTAAAACGATAATGAAAGGACAAAAATTATCTAATGGTCTGTTTCAGGTAAAACTGAAGGCTGAAATAAAACAAGACTCATTTCTAACAGAGAACATGAATAATGATACTAAAATGTGGCATAAAAAGTTAGGCCATCTGAGCTATGGAAATCTGAAAAAACTGACGCAGATGTGCGAAGGAATAAATCTAACATCAAAAGACATAGAAGAAGAGGAATCAATATGTGCGGTATGTCAAGAAGCGAAGCAATCAAGAAATAAATTTGGTGAGTCGAGGAATAGAGCTACAAGGCCGTTGCAAATTATTCATACGGATCTGTGTGGTCCAGTGGAACCTTCCACGTGGGATAGAAAGAGATACTTTCTGACATTCCTAGATGATTACACGCATTATACTATGGCCTTCTTAATACAAAATAAGCACGAGGTTCCGGATAAGATAAAAGAATACGTAGGAAAGGTGGACGCTCACTGGAACACAAGAGTCTCAAAAATTAGATGCGACAACGGGAGAGAGTACATAAATGAACAAGTTACAAAGTGGTGTAAAACAAAAGGCATACAAATAGATAATACAGTTCCATATACACAACAACTAAATGGAAGAACCGAGAGGTTAAACAGGACCTTGATGGAGAAAGCAAGAGCACTCTTGTTTGACTCAGAGTTAAACAAAGAAATGTGGGGTGAGGCTCTGTACACCTCTGCTTACTTGCTAATAGATCTCCCACGGAATCATTACAGAAAACTCCGTATGAAATGTGGGAGAAACGAAAGCCGAATGTAAAATCCCTTGCAAATGTTCGGTTGCGAAGCATTCACGAAAGTGTTGGGGCCATTAAAGAAATTGGACAAGAGAAGCAAGAAAATGATATTTGTCGGCTATGCGCCTACAGGATATAGATTGTGGGACACAGAAAAAAGAAAAATTATTGTAGCGAGAGATGTCAAGTTTGAAGACAAGAAACTGAAAGACTTGAAAAAGGCAAAATTAAAAGGAACCAGACTGACTCTACAGGAAGAAGATGAAGAACAAGAAGAGGAGTACGAAAAGTTCACAGAAGAAACAGAAGAGAATGACGATGAAGAAACAAGAGGACAGCAACAGGAAGATGATGAAGACACGGACACGGAAGAACATCGGGAAGAAGAAAAATCAGAAATAGAACTAAGAAAATCACAGAGAAAAACAAAACGTCCCGAGAAATATGGTGAATGTGTGTTCTTGACGTACAAAGAAGCAACTACAGGGCCAGACGGAGACAGATGGATGGAAGCAATAAACGAAGAGAAGAAATCACTAAAGGAGAATAATACGTGGGACCTGATAGATATCAAACAATTAGGAACACAAAAACCTCTGCATGGAAAATGGATATTTAAAATAAAACAAAACGGGACGTATAAAGCCAGACTAGTAGTAAAAGGGTGTGAGCAGAAATTTGGAGTAAACTATAAAGAAGAAGAAGAAGAAGAAGAAGAAGAAGACCTTCAGCCCAGTGATAAGTGCAAGCGCGTTGAGAAGTCTCTTCGCACTAGCTGCGCTGAAAGACTATAAAATAATAACCTTTGATGTTAAAACTACATTTCTGTACGGAACCCTAGATGAAGACGTATACATGTATCCTCCAGATGGATATGACTACAAAGATAAAGTCTTAAAATTAAATAGATCCCTCTATGGATTGAAGCAGGCCCCACTCAGCTGGAACAAAAGACTTACGAAGTCTTTGAAGAAAAAAGGATTCAAGCCGCTCGAAAGTGAACAGTGCCTATTCATCAAAAACAACGGCGAAATGATCCTAGGAGTGTATGTGGATGATGGTTACCTAATGGGTAAAAACCTGCAAGGTCTACAACAAATAATCAAGGAACTGAATTCGGAATTTAAGATGACAGCAGTAAACAATCCGGAAACATTTGTAGGATTTGAGGTAACAAGAGAAGAAGAACAGATAAAACTGACTCAAACTGAGTATATAAAAGGAATGCTGAAACAGTATGGAATGGACACTGCGAAGCCTGTAAAAGTTCCAATACTCAAAGGAGACGGAAATCAAACCGAACTCAAAATATAAATTACCCATATAAGAAGTGGTAGGAAGCCTGCTGTATCTGTCATCAAAGACAAGACCAGATATCTCGTATGGAGTTAATTTTTGCAGCAGACACATAGAAAGTTACACACAAGAAAACGTAAATGACGTCAGACATATCCTAAAGTATCTGAAAGGACACATGGAGGAAGGAATCACATTCTACAACAATGGAAATGCCAATCTTCTCGTAGCGTACTGTGATTCGGACTATGCCGGTGACCAAAAAACTAGACCAAGCACGACGGGATATGCCATATTTTATGCTGGTGGTCCGATAAGCTGGTGTTCTCGAAGACTAGTCAATTATAGCGTTGTCTAGTACTGAGGCAGAGTATGTGGCTAGCAGAATGCTGTAAGGAACTTTTATACTTAAAAGTCTTGCTAGAAGAGCTTTTAGGTGAAGAAATTTCAGTTGAATTAAATATAGATAATCAGAGCGCAATGATGTTGATGACCAACGGAGTTGTGAATAAGCGGTCGAAGCACATTGATGTGAAGTATAGATTTGTACACAAACTAGTTAAACAAAACATCGTAAAACTTAAATATTGTCCAACTAACGATCAAGTAGCTGATATTCTCACTAAACCGTTTAATGTAGAAAAGTTTAATAAGTGTAAGAAAAGTTTACTAAATCAGCCTGCACAAAATTAAGAGAAAGTGTTAAGAAATGTAATTTTCTGCAAGCTGTGTTTTGTTCAGTGTGTAGCTCTCTGTAGCACATCAGTCAGCAATAGTCGTATTGCGCGCGTTTAAAGAAACAGGTGGCAATAGTGGGCCTGTCTCGGGGCCTCGCGATGCGGTGCTGTCCGTTGCTCTCTCTCTCTCTCTCTCTCTCTCTCTCTCTCTCTCTCTCTCTCTCTCTCTCTCTCTCTCTCTGGTGCGAACCATGCGTGCGAGCGGATCATAAGGCCTTGCGAGATAAGTACAGAGAGCTTTGTATTTGCGTATTATAAATTGTCTAATTGCGTACCAAAGAATTTCTTTTGCGTTCTAATTCTTGTTGAGTTCTAATCCTTTGCGGTCGATTTGGTTATTAGAGTTAATACTAATCTACCTCTCAAGTTCCTAAAATTACAACATTAGCGAATGTTAGCGAATGTTCTGGAATGCTTCTGACAAAAGGATCCATGCTATACTGGAGAATGATGCGAATACTTTGATGCGAATGCTTCAATGCGATTTCTATTTAATGCTTTATTACAATCGTGCTTGCGGTGGCATGCACCCGAATCGTCACGATCTCAAACATTCGAGTGAAGAATCAACAGAGAGATGAGAGAATTGGAAGAATTTAGAAATGGTAAGTAAGAATAATAATTAATTAGTTAATTGTATATAGATGTTTTAATCGTTTATACGATTTCTTTCAATATATAAAATTTCAGTATTAGTAGATGGTCAGGACGAGATATTAATAACTGCAATGATTGAATTTGAAAGATCACAAGATAATATAATATTAGAATGTGAGAAGAAAGAAAATTGTAAGGAGGAAAAGAAGGAAGAAAAGAAGGAGGATGATAAGGAGAAAAAGAAGAAGCGGAAACAAGACGCTGACAAGGATGAAAAAAATCACAAAAAAAATAAATTATAAATTACAATTATTATATAAATAAATATTAATCTTTATGATATTTATATGCTCAGAATATAAAAAATATTTAAAATAAAATAGGCAATAAGAGACAAACTTGATAGTCAAAGTTTATTTCACAAATTAGTCAAGATATACGTCGCGTACGTTTCGACCCGTATTGGGGTCATCTTCAGCGCATTGTCTACCAGTACAAAATTAACTCGCGTTTTACAATCCATACATACTTAAAGCTACAACGAGACCTTCATTATTCCGCAAATTCTTGTCAGCCATTCCTTCCAGAATGCATGAGGGCAGATGTACACTCCGACGCCTCCCCAGGTACTCCATGTGTAATTTCTTGATTTGACCGCCAAGAAATTAAATTACAGAATCTCATCATCGTGGGTCGTTAGATAGATACCTGTATCAATGTTCAGAGTAACAACTAAACCCTGTGATTGTATATATATCAAACCTAAGAAACGTAATGCTACTTACAATTAAAGGTGTTAATCGTTAATCAAAATCATATCTGTAGCCACGAATTGCACAAGTATCCAACGAAAAAGAATGTGTCTGATCACCGTAACGACGAACAGTGACACATCAATTTTTACAATTGTCACTGTATTGTACCAACCAGGCTAACCAACCATGAGTATTACAATTTAGAAAGTCCTTCGATAATGTTTATGTATAGGTCTGGTAAATTTTCGGTGTCCGTTTGCAAGTTAATACCGTTTATTTGTCTCTTGATATAGATCATTTCCGATAATAGTCTCTTGTTTAGAAGCATTTCTTTGTCTAGTATCTTTACATCATTCCAACTAAAATCATGATTGCATTCCACTCTATGCTCCGTCACTACGGAATTACCACTCCTACTCCTCCTTATTTGAGATTCGTGTTCTTTTACTCTCGTTAGTAGCTATCTACCCGTCTGACCAACGTAAGACGCATCACAATCTTTAAAATTAATTTTGTAAACAGTGTTCCTCGTCAAGGAACTAGGGAGAGGATCTTTGTGTACTCTAATGAATTTATTTAGTTTATTCATACTGGAATACGATAATTTTACCTTTAGATCTTTCGTAATGTTCTTATATTTCTCCGTTATTGTGGGAACGTATGGAATAGTAAAAAATATGTCTTTCTCTACAGGTTTCTCTTTTTCTGCTTCGTGGAGGGTTTCAAAAAGATATTTGAAACGCTCATGCATAATTTTAAAGATGAACTGTAGAGGATAGCAATTTTTTATTAAAATTCTGACTATTAACTCTAAGTTTTTTTGTTGAAACTGTGGATGTGATAATCTAAATACTCTATCAATTAGGCTGATGACCGTGCCTTTCTTTTGGCACAGAGGATGTTGTGAAAAAAAGTTCAAGTATCTTCCGGAAAATGAGGGTTTGTGGAACCAATCAAATAACAAGTGATCTTTTGAACGTATCATAGTAACTTCCAAAAAATTCAACTTGTCATCCACACCAATTTCCATAGTGAACTGTAGTCTCGGGTGGAATGAGTTAAAGATTTCTAGCGTATGCGCACAGCTAGTGGAAGGCACCGCCAACGCAATGTCATCGACATATCTCATGTAAAACGGGGGGATGAAACTTAATAGTCCTAGCGCTTTCTTTTCAAGATCCTGCATCGTGATATCCGCTACTATAGGAGATAGAGGCGAACCCATAGGTGAGCCGAAAGTTTGTCGATTACCCCGTTAAACATAAAAAAAGTTGATTCAAGAACAAATCTGATCGCTAACAAAAATTCCGATTTCGGGATCTTACAATTGATGGAGATGTAATCGAACCTTGATGAAATGCTTTCGATCACCATTTCAATTGGTACGTTGGTAAAAAGAGAGACAACATCTAAAGATATTAGGGTATAGCTCTCTTCAATATTCACCGTGGAAAGTTGTTTAACTAGTTCGAAACTATTTGCGATATGACTCTGTCCCTTCGGAAAACAATTGTGCATTATTTTGTGCAGAAATGCGGCCAAGTTATATAACGGGCTATCCACCGACGAAACTATTATTCTAAATGGACAGTTGTTCTTATGAATTTTTGGCAAGCCATATGCCCTCGGTAATATTCCATCGCTACAGTATAACCGTTTATATTCAAAACTCGTTATATATTCCGATTTTTTCCATCTAGATAACAATTCCCGAGCACTCGATGTTAGTTTTTTTGTAGGGTCTTTAGTAATAACTTTGTATGTTTCAGTATCCTTTAATAAGTCTTCTATGCTTTTGACATATTTATTTTTATCCAGCGCGACAGTAACATTCCCCTTATCTGCCCTAGTTAAAATCAGATTCGATTTTCTTCCAAAAATTTTTTCGTAGTAATTGACAATTGTTTAACTAGATTACACTGTTCGTTTTTAACCATCGAAAATCAAGAAATTACACATGTACCACGTGCTCCCGCCAAAATGGCGTTGGTCGGCTCTCCCGCTATTTTTTCTGCGTAACTTTAACGTCGTCTACCACGGGCTGCCCCAAAAAGACACCGAACACCTTAGACGGGAGAGCCAATCAGGCGCTGGGTAGGTATGGGGTATCCAATCAAAACGCACCATTTAGTTACTATTTTGAATCCGACATTTTTGTTTCGTAGTCATCTACCACGTGCAGTCCCAAAAAGACGCCGAACACCTTAGGCGGGAGAGCCAATCAGACGCTGGGTAGGTATGGGGTATCCAATCAAAACGCTCCATTTGCCCCACCATTTTTGTCTACCACGTGCTACCCCCTCAAAGCCAGCAGACGCCTCAGGGAGGGAGGGCCAATCAGACGCTGGGTAGGTATGGGGTATCCAATCAAATCGCTCCATTTAATTACCTCGTTATCCCCACCCCTCACGCGGCAGCCAATCAGAGCGCTCCGAGGTCATGTGGGCAGACCGTCTGGCCACGCCTCTGGCGCCGGAGGGGTCGGTGGAGGGGGTTTGTTTTGACGCCCCATACCTACCCATATACTACTGATGAGACAAAAGGCGGTGGTTTTCTGCGGAACGTTTTCCCTGGATTTAAATTCGATACGCACGTCCACGATGGCGCTCTTCACCGATTCGTTTTGACGGGAACAGTCGATCACCACGAGCGGAGCTACCCGCGCGAATTCGCGCCGGGAGAAGAGCGCGTCGTCGCGACTGTCCCCGTAGTACGCTCCTCGAAATTTCGCGTACATCTCGTACAGCACGGCGAACTTGTCGCTTTCGAAATCCGCATTCACGTCGTCGTAGGGATAGAATTCCGAGTTGAGATACAATTTCACGTTGGTGAGCGCGCAATGATCGAATCTCGAAGCGTCCTCCGTGAATTCGTTTCGCTGTCCGGTCTGCAGCGCGAATATGACGTATCGCGGCTTCTCCAACTGCGGCGCGGCTTTCACGGCCCACGAATGCTTGGTCGTGCTCTGCAGCAGGGGAAATTCGTACAGGTCCCAAAAGCGAAAGCCCGCGCTCAGAAATCGTCCGCTCTCCAACGTTCGCAATAGCGACGATTTAGTCACGTCGTTTAATGCCACGTGCGGCATACGCGATTGCACCTTCAGTAGCGTAATTTTAGGATCCTTGGCTGGAACTCTCGGCACAATTTTTTTCGGATCTACGACGCAGTTGACGTCGTTACGAGCGTGTATCAGGTATGACGACGACGATGTCCGCTCGGTCTCGCCGGCCGAGAAGGAGCTCGCCGTCACTTTTACTAAAAGGCCAACGTCTCTAGAGGACTCTAATGTTATTCACAACCGATGGTAGCTCGACCAAATACTTTTCGCAAAAGCTCAGTATGGGCGCCAAGTGCGATTCCTCGCACCACGATACACGAAATCCAAGCTCTAAGTATCTCGGGCGTGAATCCCTTGGTTTGATCGCTGGTAGATCTCGGAGAGGAGGAGAGGGAGCGCAGCGCAATTAGCACACCATAAACATAACAAAGATATTATATTTGAGTAACGTAGAAAGCATGTGAAATAGGATAGAACATTCCACGACTGAATAGTCGAGGGAGGCGCACATATCACGCCGCAAACGCAATAAATACTTTCTCGCCGAATCATACAACAAGAATTCCCGTTATGGGATCGGCGATCGCAAGTCCCACCCCGAATATCGCGGTACCGACAAACAACCAATTACGACGAAATCCCACCCTGAATCTCGCGGTACTGACAACGGTTAATTACAACTCGACGCAACATACAGCTCAACGCAACATAACTCGACGCAACATGATTACAACTCGACGCAAAATAACCGCGAACAACTCGCACGCAACACGATAAATCAACTTCTCGCCACGGATTAGTCGCAACGCAATGACCGCGAATCTCATCGATTACGCGAGTCCCGAAATGACCGCGAACCTTCTCGATTGCGCGAGTCCCGAAATGACTGCGAATCTTCTCGATTACGCGAGTCCCGACACGAAACGCGAAGATCCTGCACGCCACGACGCGATCACGCGAAGCCCATGCGGCCCCGCGATGATACGGTGTCCAGCCCGTGCGCGGAACACTCCGCCCAATAAATCACTCGACTACGCGAAAAGCATCACGCCTCTCACCATCATCTGCATCGAACATTAAACGCGACTCTCCACAATACGACTTAGACGAATCTCGACAATACAATACGTTACGAATCTCGACCATACGACAATTACACGCGTTGACTGTCGGCGGCCGCGCACTCGAATTCCCGAGACGGGCTATTACGTACTTTCCCGGCCGGGCCCTCCCGCGGTATTCTTCTCGAGATAATTAATACGGATTACATACACTCGCGACACAACGCGACTCCCGGGAGGGCCTCGGTATCGCGACACTCTTACTTGCGGTGCTTGTGCAGTGGCCTTACAATATCGCTCGCTCGTTCGCCGGCAGCCAGTAGTCTCCGTCGCAAGGGGGTTGGGGGTGGCACCTCTCGAATCGACGGCACCTCAATTTGACGTTGGCGCTGCTGAGAACGGCTCTCCTTCCTCCTCCTCCACCCCTTCTCTTCCCTTCGTTTCCGATCTCGTCGTAGAACGGGCTAGCTCGCTCGTTCGTGCAATACGCGCTCGATCTGTTCAGAACGAGCATTCCTCTCTTTCTCTCTCTTCAGGTCGCGGAGATACGCGCGCACACAAACACACTAACTGCGGCGACGACGTACGTGTAGTCTAATCGTTATCTCCTGGCCGCGAAAGTCGATCAACCGATCGTTCTGATCCACGACTCGCACTGTGATATCGGTGACGTTTCGCGCGACGATCGGGAGGTAAATGATCATGACGTCAACGGGTCTGTCGGAAACGTACCATTTGTTCGGTTTTAGGATACGATCGCTCGAGAAACCCAAAAGAGAACCGATGCTGTTCGGTTTTGCAAAATTCACTCTGTAGGCGCACTTTATCTCGCTCCTCATGGTATTCTCGTTGGCGCGAAGAGCGAGTATCGTTCTATCACCGTCGTCGTCGTCGTCGTCATCCTCGTATATGCGATGAATGGCCTGCATTTGGACACGGTACATTTGGACACCGTTCATTTAGACACGGTGCATTTGGACACCGTTCATTTGGACACGGTGCATTTGGACATCGTTCATTTGGACACGGATCATCTGGACACCGTAAAAAATACGGCCTGTGCAGTTGGACCCCAAAATGAGCGACCTGTGCAGTTGGACACCAAAATGCGTAGCCTGTGCAGATGGACATGAAAATGCGCGGCTTGTGCAGTTGGACACCGAAATGCGCGGGAAGGTGCAGGGGGGGCGAAGCCCCCCCCCGCCCACGCTTAAAGAGAGGTACATTTCCCACCCGGGCACGCCGAAGACGTGCCCACGGGGGGTGCGGGGGGCGAAGCCCCCCCTGCCCATGCTTCAACCCCACCCACACCACCATGTGCATGGTGGGGGTGCGGGGGGGGGGCGAAGCCCCCCCCCGCCCACACTTCTAGGTTCACTTACACCGACCATGCAGCACCACCTAGTACACATGTACCAATGATCGGTGTCAACCAGTTAACGGTGCCAGGAGTTAGCGGCACCGACGTCTTCGCCTGGAACAGGTGATTAAATCGCAACCAGAGTCACCTGGGATATACGTACCAGAAGTCGGCGTCAACCGCCGTCAACGGTGCCGGGAGTTAGCGACCCAGACATCTTCTGGAACAAAATCCGGAATATAAACGAGCCGGACCTAGGAGACATCACTAGGAGGTCGGCGTCATTGGCGAGTGACCAGCTGCAAAACCGAGCGTCTTCTTCGAGGAATTCTATCGGGGACGAACCGAGGAGCATCTACGACCTTTAGTACGTGTATCCCAGGTGACTCTGGTTCAGGTCGCCCATTTTCGTGTCCATCTGCACAGGTCGCGCATTTTGGTGTCCAACTGCACATGGTCGCGCATTTTCGTGTCCATCTGCAGAGGCCACGCATTTTGGTGTCCAACTGCACAGGTCGCGCAATTTGGTGTCCAACTGCACAGGCCGTATTTTTTACGGTGTCCAGATGATCCGTGTCCAAATGAACGGTGTCCAAATGCACCATGCCCAAATGAACGGTGTCCAAATACACCGTGTCCAAATGAACGGTGTCCAAACGAACCGTTTCCAAATAAACGGTGTCCAATTGATCGTGTCCAAATGACCGTTTCCAAATGAACGGTGTCCAAATGTACCGTGTCCAAATGCAGGCCACTCGAGATTCAGCACCGTCGCGTAATCGGGATACGAGTTGCATCGTTCCGCATTCCGCTGAGCGGGATACAGAGCCGCGACCACCGCACGCGCGAAACACGTCGTTCTCCGATCGCACGTTGATCACCGCCTGTTTCAGTCTTATACCTCGCGGTATCTCCATCCAACATCCCACGTGCATGGGATTACACTTGTTCACGTTCACCGTTAGGTTCAGTATTCGCGACAACGCCCATCCGATGTCGCGTTCCTGAAATTCGTCTAACGCCGCTAGAATCGCGTCGCGCACGTGTCTTTCGTACCACTCGTGCAGATCGGACGCTTGGAAGAGCTGTTCGTTCCGCGTAGCGATACTCTTCACATCGGTCTTAACGTCCGCTACAAATTCCCCATTGAATATGACACTGACCTTCAGACACGTGTGTCTGTTCAAATTATCCTGCACTTTTTCGAGCACGGTGCCCATCGCATCCTCGAGAAATCGCGCGGGTTCGATGTACGTTGAATTCGTCACAACGCCGGTCAGTACGCGACTTTGGAACGCCGTATCGATCTCAACCCACGAAAATCCTCTGCTGACGCTGCTGCTACTACCGGCGTCCCCACCATCCAAACCGACACCTATGGCGCGTTCGAATCGCCGACGCAGATCCTCTCTCGAACCTTTCCAATCGCGCTATTCGAGCCACCAGAGCGGTCACGGCTTCCGTGTTTCCTCGCCCTCTAGAACGTCCGAACTCGACAGCTCTCCCGCAAGAGTTGGAGACACTCGTCGCATCGTCGTCTCCACGCGCGGTACCCGTCCGCGTCGCGGACATCCACGGCGAGCAATTCGTTGCACTCTTCTTGCATTTCATCCAGAAGGGCCTTCCACCCTCGGAGAAACTGAACTTCACTCGATCGAAAAGACGACGAGACCTGTAGGTATAAATCCTACGTAGCTTCTCTCCTCCGAATACCATCTGATAATAATGATAATACGTGAGCGGTAATTTACGCATATAATCGTTCGCCCTAACGGAGTTTGCAATTATCGTCTCTATCCACGCTCGCTCGCGCGCAGTTCGCGCTCCGATCTCTCTCCGCAGATGACGAGTCGCCAGATTCCATCGCGCGTCCTCCTTCACCACCCACGCACATACGTTTGACGATAACGACGTTTCGAGTCTCGCCGATTCGTCGTCCGAATCCGACGAGAACATGGGCATGGGCAGTTCGCCGTCCGATTCCTCAGACGAGTAATAATGGCGATCGTTCATTCGCGAGTGCACAAATATATTTTTGTCACCCCACTCCCCCCCATAATCTTTCATGAGATAAATACCTCTAGTGCACAACGACAATTGTCGCATATCCTCGAGGTCGCGCGAGATAATCATATTCGTACCTCCCTGTGGAACTCTTATATGCGCTCTCTCAAATCGATTTACGGTACTCGCGCGTAATATTACGTTGTAGCATTGTCCTCGCAGGTTATGCGCCATGCTCGCCTCGAGAAATGTCCGGTGCGATCGGCGATCGGTGATTCCGATTTCGCGACGGATCAGATATCTCTTTACGTTGACGCTACACGGGTTCGCTTCACTCTTCCTCCCGAGCGGTTCGCTGATTTTTGCGCACACGTGTTCGCAAAGTTTTTTCTACGTACGCGTCGCGCATACTGGGTCGCCACTAATGCTACATTAGTGCCGCTAACACGTCTAAATCAATAGTAACTTTCTCCACCATTCGCTATTCTTTTCCAATATATTTGGTAATCGAGAGACCTCCGGTGCGATTGGCGATCGGGGATTCCGATTTCGCGACGGATCAGATATCTCGTTACGTCGACTGTCCACAAATCCGATCCGCAACAATTCCTCACGAGCGGTTCGCTGATTTTCACGATCGGTTTCCTGAATTTCGCGCACGCCGGTTTGCAAAGTTCTACGTACTCGTTGCTCATACCGCGGTTAACAAAAATAACAGTACCTTATTCCCGTTCCGATCCGTTCGCACCACTCTCTCTCGATACATTTGTCTATCTGCGTAACCGTTTGCCGCGCTATAGCCCGCCAATTCAATTTATACTCGTTCGTTATCTTAACGGAGAATGTAACTACCTGATACACTCTTTCTCTGAAAGACGACAACCGCTCGCCACATCATCCGAAAAAATGCGCCAATTCAATTTATACTCGTTCGTTATCTTAATGGAGGATGTAACTACTTGCTACACTCTTTCCCGGAAAGACGACAACCGCTCGCCACATCATCCAAAAAAATGCGCCAATTTAATTTATACTCGTTCGTTATCTTAATGGAGGATGTAACTACCTAATACACTCTTTCCCGGAAAGACGACAACCGCTCGTCACATCCTCCGAAAAAAATAAAAGGAGGAAATGACGCGAGCGACCTCGAACGAGTTCGGACGCGCGCTAAAAATAAATAGTGAAATGTACGAATCGGATGGACGAAGAGAGTAGTCTCGTCTCTCTAGTCTAGTCTCTCTATCTCTCTCTCCATCGAACCCTCGTCCTCGCGCGCTCGAACGTTCTCTCTCGAGATACGCCGGGGCGGGCCGGAAAACCGCGTCCGGCACGTTAGGAGAAAGAAGCGCGCGACGCCGCGGACGGACGGATGCGCGCGCCGCCGCGATTGATGACGCGACGCCCCTCTTTCGGGAGGACTCGCGATTTTCACCCCTCGGTCGATAACGGCGGAACCGCTTCCGCCCTCGGTCGATAACCCGGAACCGCGCCTCGGCCCCTCCACACCGACCGTCGGTAACGCGGGACCGCCCCCTCCCCCCGACCTCCCTCGAAACTGAGTAAGTTTCCACCGAGGGTACGTACTGGGTCAGAGTCGGGTCAGAATCGAATTGGGGTGAGCGCTCTTGCGGTGGAATCACCAAACTCGAACCTGAACCCTTTTTTTTGACGGGGGGAAAATCCATACGGATACCCCCGCCCCCGGGGTGGGGCGGGCGGTTATGTTGGACTTTCACCAACTAAAAACCCTCCGGTTGTCCCTCTCGGCGCGTTTTATCCTTGCAAGACACAGGGAGGAGGGCCAGCGGGAAACGCACTGATTCTTCCGCCTACCCCCTCGCGCCGTTGCTCTCCGTAGAGTCCTAACTTGTGCGGATGGAGGGGACAACCGCTCCATCCGTCACCCCCCCCCCCTCCGGGGTTGCACGCCGCCTCCGCGAACAGAGACGGCCGAATACACGGGCGCGTGGCATTCCCCGACCACGCGCCCGCCCCCGGGCTATCACCAAGTGATGGACTTCTCCCTTCTCTCGCGCCCTCACGTAGAGGGCAGGTGGGGTCAAAAACCGGAAGCGCCGAGAGACCATCAGGAAGCGTCGGCAACCATCAGATCCCCCCCGCCCCCGGAGTCCAGCCCCTACCCGTCGCGCGAGGCGGGGGAGCACTTGTGACAGAGACCCCGTAGGGAGTCCGTCCGAGCCCCCCCCGGGCCCCGCCGCCCCGTCGACGGCCCACGGAGGGAGGCGCCCGAGTGGGTCCCCCCTGGGGAGAACCCGCCCGAGCCACCCCACCGCAGACCAAGTTTGCCAGCCGACCGGCCGACAGAGGGCAGGCGAGGCCCAGACCCAGGGGCGTTCCCCACCACCCCCGAGTCCCAGCCCTCCCCCGCCGCCCCGCCAGCCGGCCGCCCGGCCCGGCGGGCAGCAAGAAGCCAGGCCCAAAAGCCGAACTCCCCGCCGCCCGCCCCCTCGCGCGGCCTAAGACCACCCGGGTGGAGGGGGAACCGCCTCCCGGGAGTCTCCTCCCGCGTCTAGTGGCGGCCCCCGTCCCCCCTTCCTTATCACGCCGTCTGCGCACCCCCTCCCCCCCAGCCAATGCCCAGCCGGCACCCCCAAGTTCGCACATAGCGGACATCTTGGGGTAGCCGCAGGGCAGAGGCCGGCCCGGTGAGCCTCCTCCCCGCACCGATAACATTTACTGGGGAGGTGCACCCTAAGCGGGTGTGCCTAACCTCGAGGCACCTATAGCACCTCAAGGGGCGGGGGCGCAACAACTCAACGTGGGCTCTGACCCAACCCACGACGTGTCCCTTCTTCGCCGCCTCCCTCGCGGCGACAATCGGGCACTTAGCCCAAATCGTACCCATCCCGCGGGGAGATCTGCGCACTATACCCACGTCGATCTCCTCGGGAGGACACTGTCCTACGGCAGACAGCGCCCTCTTTACATCCCCGGCAGCGGCGGAGTCATCCAGCCCCCCAACGCGTATCTCCGCTTGGAGAGCCGGGTGACCCGCACGTTGTTGTCGGCGAGAGCTTCCCGCATTCGCCGCGCGAGAAGGTCCGCCTTCACCCCCTCCCCTCGTCACCGGGAATCTCATAAATGACACCCCCGGTGACGGCGCGCCTGCAACGCAAACTCTCGACCCCGATTTCTGCGAGGGAAATTTTTCCCTCGCAGTCCTCGCAATCTGCGCATACGACGGCCCCCCAATGAGGACCGTCACCCCGACGGCCGTGCTTTTAGGGGAGAGCCGGCATGCATGTCCCGCCTTTACTTCGGGCGCGAGCCCGTTGGTTCTCTCCTTGGGGGACAGTCCCGGTCGTCCGAGACTTCCCCCGTGCCTTCTTATTTGTCCCTCAGCCTCAGCCGAGGGGGGAGGGACAGAAGTCCGACTCTTAGTAGTCAGAGAGGGAGGCGGGGCAGTCCTCACGTCGACCCCCCTCAACGAACGCACTTCCCTGGCTAACGACTCCAAACCGCGCTCCAGACGGTTAATTTTTCCCTCCACACCGATTACGTCTCCAGAAGGGGAGTCATTTGTCTGCGTGCATGCATTCCCCCTTTCCGCCACCACTTCCATCGGCACGACGGCAGGGACCGCACCCCCAGCCGCCAGCTGAGCCTCCAATTGACGAACTTGAGCTTTAAGCTCGTCCATCTGCCACTCTATATTAGCCTTCTCTCGAAGTCTCGCATCCCTATGAGCTATAAGCTCGTCCTTCTGTCGTTTCAAGGCGGCTACCTGCCGATGCGCCGATCCCTGTGAGTAGTGGCCACCACACATCTCCTCGTTACCTCACAAAACGTCTCTTGCACCAGATTCGCGTAGGTTTCCACCTCCTGATCTGGTACAAGATTCTCGCCATCGTCATCGAAGTCGGGAGCAGCCAAACGGTTGAAGAGGAACTCGTCAACCCTGTCTCTTAGCTCCTTCAGACTTAACTCCTTAATTCTTTTACCCATGACGCCGGGATAGGTTGGCAGCCCATCCCTTGGGTAACCTTTCGCCATTGTTTTCGCAGCTAAAATGCCCTCCTGTAGCACCTCAAAGCGGTCTTCATTTTCCGTCTCATCAGCATTGGAAACGAGGGGAGTAACATACTCCCCACGTTTCCCCATCGTAACCGCGGGATAAGCCCGCTCCACCCCCCCGGCGCCCTTGGCGCCCCCGTCGAAAGTCAAATCAGGAGCCGTCTTGTCAACGGTAGACGCTTGCAGCCGAGTCAGCGCCACCTGCACCTCCTTTAAGTTGCGCTCCAGCACATTGGCAGCGATCGCCGGTTCCCCCGTCAGGCTTGCTCCCGACGGGCAGCCCATCGTCTGATGACGACAAGAGGGTGGCTGGGACGATACCCTCCTCCTGCTGGCCCCTGTGTGTCCGATCACCCTGGGGCGGTACGATCTTACGCTTCTTTGGACCCATAATAATTTTTCAAAGAAATAGTTTTATTTCGGAGTTTTCCTTCTCCTAGGCTGGTTGGCTTCCGGAGCACAGTCTGCCCAAGCTCAGGTACCCCGGGTTCGCTAAACCCGTGTCAGCGTCACCCCCGGCAAGCCGGGGCCGCCGCTGACCCTTGGGGGGTCATCACGGCCTCCTAGAGGACCGGGCGGTTTTTTATAGAGGGCGCCTTCCTCGCGGGCCCTGAAAAGGGCCCCCGGTCTCCGCCAGCCCGAGACTGACGGAGATTACGGTGCTGATGTGCTCGGGCACCCCGGGTGCGCAAGACCCGTATCGGGGAAGACCCCCAGGGGCCCCTAAGGGCCCCCGGCGGCCTCCCCCGACCCCTGAGGGACGAACCTGAACCCTACCCAACAAAATTTTAAGGTAAGGTCTAAATGAGGTTCGATGGAAACGACAAGAGTTGTTAGCGTTACTGTAGTGTTGTCAACTTGATAAATGAGTTTATACATAAATCTTCTAGAAGACGGTTTACTTCATACTGTCGAGTTTATTTATTACTATTATCCAGGAGATATTACTTTTCTCTGTAAGTAGAAATTTATACAAGTATTATTTGTGACGTGACAATCGTCGCGTCCCCGGCCCGGATGGTAGCTCGGCCGAGGGAGACGTCAAGGGTGGTGCCTCCGCCCGGGGCGGGCGGGGCGTTAGCGTTAGAATTAGGTTAACGAGACTTACAGGTGCGGAGCAGATGGCCAAAAAGAGTTACTGTACCGACTAAAGTCGCACCGAGGGAATCTGGGAGCGACCGGCTGGACGTATCGAGGACGGACGGCCGACGGACGGGTCACGCTGGGGCCCATAGCCGGTACCGCATAACGCCTGTCAGGGAGAACGCTGGCCCACAACACGGAACGACGACCCGAACACGGAGGAACCGGAAAGGGGGACGCCCCGACGAAGGTCCCCGTCAAAGGGGTAACCACCCCCGGAGTTATGCCACCGGTCGACGAGCCATGGCCTGGCCAGCCTGGCCGTCGAGCAACCGATCCTGGAGTCGCGGCCTGGACAGCCGGACCCGGCGCCATCTTGGCACTACCGCAAGCGGGTGGAGGCAGGCGCGAGGGCGCCTTGGTCAGGCGCCGCGTCGCGTAGGACGCAGCACTAGTCAAGAGGGACAGGACGTGCAACACCGGCGCGCAGGAGCGCAGGCGCGGGCCCAGCGTGGTCCCGCCGGGCCAGAGGGCCGTCACTGTCGTGCGAGCCATCGTTTGTGAGGTACCACCAGCTCCGTTTCCGAGCGAAACTACTTGCTACCGGCGAACGAAGGACCAATTGTAAGGCCACTGTTCAGGCATCACAAGTAAGATCGTCGCAATACCGAGGCCCTCCCGGGAGTCGCGTTGTGCCGCGAAAGTATGTATTCGTATTAATCATCTCGAGAGGAATACCGCGGGAGGGCCCGGTCGGGGAAATGCGTAGCAGCCCGTCTCGGGAGTTCGAGTGCGCGGCCGCCGGCAGTCAACGTGTATAATTGTCGTGTCGTCGAGCTAATTGCCGCATGGTCGCGGTGCGTCTAAGTATGTCGAGATAACGATTTGATTCAGATATCGTGAACGGCGAAAGGCCCTTCGCGTGATCGAGCGGTCTTTTTGCGGGGTGTTCTTCGTGCGTACCGGGCACCGTATCATCGCGGGGCCGCGTGAGCTCCGCGTGATCGCGTCGCGGCGTACAGGGCGCCTCCGCATATTGTGTTTGGGACTCGCGGAATCAAAAGATTAGCGGTCATTTCGGGACTCGCGGAATCGAGAGATTCGCGGTCAATTCGGGACTCGCGGAGTCATTTGCGGGACTGCGAGATCACATAAGGCGTTGAAGTGATTATCGTATCGCGAATTGTAATCGAGTCGCGGGCCGCTCACGATTATGGGAGGGTTCAAAGTCGTTATCGTTCCGTAAGTTGCTCGCGGTTATTGTGTCGAGCCTGTATCGCGTCGAGTCTTAATTATGTTACGTCGAGGTGTAACTACGTTGCGATGTTAATGTATCGTACTTCGCGTCATGTATCGGACTTCGCATTGAGGCATTAGCGTCTCGCGTTAAAGTCTTCTGTCCCGCGTTCTAGTATTTCGTACGATTTTCCGCGTCCGAGTATCTTATTGTGTTATTCGCATCTGGAAGCGTTTTGCCGCCTCCACGTAATGTGTGGCGGGCCGTGTTGCGACCACCGGTCGCGGAACCTCTTCTGTTCTTTATTAAATATATTTTCTATATCTTGTTAATTCTGGTGTGTATTGATTGCGCGGCGCTCCCTCTCCTCCTCTACGAGGTCGAACAACAATTACCTACGGAATTCACGCCTGAGAGAATGAGCTGGTCAAATTTTGTGTAACGTGGTGCGAGTCATCGCACCTGGCGCCCATACGGAATTAGAAAGTATACCTGGCCGAGCTACTGTACGGATTAGTAATTTCCGATCATTCTAGATTATTTTCTTAAATAGACGTTCGGTTAAATCTCGCGTAAAGTAACGGCGCGCTCCGTTCGGCCGGCGAGACCGAAGGGACATCGTCGTCGTCATATATTATACTATATTTTATTGGATAATTTTACTATTGAATGATATATAATTTTTTAGTATCACCGCCTAAGTTTTACGTGCAACTCAATCCCATGCAAATAAATTTCGACGTCTGCTCATGTCTTTGATTTAATTCTTTTGTATTGAATCTTTATCATTCTTATAGGAAAAGATAAGCAGCTGACCTCTTTGCGTTTAATGTATTTTGATGTAAAAATAGAGATTATACTTCGTTTACAATGGCTGCTAATCAAGAAAGAAAGAAGTCGGCTTGGGATGTCCAGGAGACGGAGTGCTTTTTAGCAATTATAAAAGAATTGCAAGTGATAGCATTGATGGATGGAAAGAAGTTTAGAACTTCTGAAATATTCAAGAAAGTAGAGGAAGCCTTTAAGAGCAAAGGATATCAGAAAACACATACGCAACTCTTAGACAAATTTAAAGCGATGAAAAGTATGTAAATTGAAAGAAATATTGTAATTGTAAGGGTTCAGACCCAATGAGAGGAATAAGGAACAAGGAATAGGAATTCATAGTCGTGTATTGAAATAAGATGCGACTATGAATTCCTTTTACCGTCCATCTATTTTATACCATAGCTTGTTAATGACTAGAACACTTATTTTGGAACTGACAATAAACTTCAATTTGTAATCGTTGCTTTTGCAGTGAATGTTACCCTTTAATGCTTTTTTTATTTACAGAACGATTTAAGGTACAACAGAAGCCTTATCAGTAAGCGGCGCAGGAACCAAAGATAAAGTAAAATGTCCTTTTTTCGAAGAGCTGAGAGATATTTGGCCACCGACCAATTGTAAATCAAAATGGTGTAGATTCTACGGTACTGCCTCCAGATCTAAGTATGATTTTCGAATGTTTAAGTTTATATTTAATAGCGGTGCTGCTATATTATTTTAATTATTAAAAATATTTTACTAACACTAATATAGATACAGAATTAACTATGTAATAATGTATTTTTGAGATGATGAGACCTCTGGTTATTGTGCAAGTAATGCTGAGTCCGTCGTAACATCAGAAGATTCAGAAGGTCGTGATGGATCACAGAAAAGGCAATTCATGGAACATACTAGTGGTCGTTCTAGCCTGTCGCCATCTACTTCAACTAGTCACCGAACATCATCTTCTGATGTCCTACAAAGTCCATTATCACCAACGTTCAGCTGTTTGTCGAAAGACAGCAATACCAGTTCAATGCCTTCCTTAGATTCATGTGAACTTGATGGCTCTGACAAGCTATGCGCTTCTTCTAAGAAACGTAAAATATGTAAAACACCTACATATCCAAGGCGCGAAAGTCCACGATCTAATCTAAAGATTATGCAAAACTTTACACAACAAATAATTGAATCGCAAGAAAATTTACTGACAAAAACTATCGAAGAACAGCGCAGGCTTGATCAGGAGATGCTTAATCAATATAATTATATCTTCTTGCAGCAAACGCAAATGTTGCTCACAGGGCTGCAAAATTTGAATTCGCCGTTACCTACAAATTATCCAACGGTTCAGCAATTTCCTGGAATTTCAACTACCAATGAATCCGATGTTCACAGAAACTCTACTACCTCAGAACAATAAGAATACAGCTCATCCTTATACTTCGCCATGGCACGAAATGCAGACTCGCCTAAAGCCAGATCAAATTGAAAAAGCGCTTCCCAAATTTACAAATTTACCACCTGCACCTTTTATCCGACCAAATATCATACCGCATCAGCCACTTGTCCAAAATCCATCCTCTTCACGTCAAGTATCCACTATACGACAAAGTGAATCATTATCTCGTCCTGTGCTTGAAGAAGATAAAGACAGCTCGGACATTGAGTATGAACAGGTAGAATATTTAGATGGTGCTCAAAATGACTGAAGTAATTGTTCGAGAGCGCGCGGTAGCGCGAGGAAGCGCGAGGTTATAAGGACGACCACAAAAGAAACCGGAAACGCAAGTCCACAATTACAACAGGAAATAAAAAGTATATTACAAGATGTCTATAGTACAGTATTTACAGTGCTCGTTATTTCAGAAACGGAAACGTGCAGTAAGCGCGCACAGAATTTAGCGGCGAAAGCGAAGCTGCGAGAGCGAGTTCGCGGTGCGGAATAGCGACAAGCGTATTTGAAAAATAGCGAAGCGGTGTGTAAAAGCGGTTTGACTAATACTGCGGGTGATCTTCGGCAAAAAGAGGGCCCTCGGCGCCGCGGCGAACCTTTTATTGTCTCGGTAACGAGGCCCTCTCCGAGTTAATAACCAATAGCCTCAAAACATAGAGGATTGAACAAGGACTCGAGCGTGTGATTGGCAGCTACGGGCCGCGCATGGAAATGTACGCTCCTGGTATGCGCGGGGCTCGGATTTCGCGAGGGTATTGGCTCGCAGCGGCCCACGTCATCGCCACTACGTCACGATTTTCGCTTGGCGATCCGACGAGATCGTTGCGTGTTTGTGATGTCGATGTTTATAGCATGGACCTTTTGTCTGTTTGCTTGACTTTGTTATGTTAGCGAATGTTAGCGAATGTTCCGGAATGGTTCTGACAAAAAGATCCATGCTATACTGGAGAATGATGCGAATACTTTAATGCGAATACCTTAATGCGATTTCTATTTAATACTTTATTAAAAGCGTGCTTGCAGTGGCATGCACCCGAATCGTCACGATCTCAAACAGTAATCAGCAGTGTAAAAAAGTCCAATTGCTAAGTACAAAGACGAGAATTATTACATATTTTTTAAGAACTAGGATTATTTTTGTTTTGTGCATATTATTTGTACTTATTATTATCACGCATTTTATTCGTTTCTTACGAGTTACCTTCGTTTATTCGTTTTATACGAGTTACCAAAGATTTTATGTTCTACAAAAAAATTAATAGTAATTTTAAGATTTGTTCTAAGGATACATAATAAGTCTTATATTATTAACATATTGATATTGATACAAAATTATATTGATACACATATTGATATTGATACACAATTATATTGATACAAAATTATATTGTGCGACGCTTTTCCCCGCGTCACGGTTGGAATGCGCGGCTATCGGCGTCGCCGACTAGATGTATTCGGTTACGCGAGCCCTCGCAATAAAACAAACTCGAAATCCGGACTCTACGATCTCAAACGACAATTTGGGCGCCAGGTGCGGAGAAGGCCGCACCACCTTTTAACTCGAATTCTTACTTAAACGGAACACTCAATGCTCAACTTCGCATAAATGTAACTCGCAATAAATCTCGCAAAATGTAACTCCCAATGATCAGCTCGTAAACGTGATTCTCAATAATTCGCTCGTGCCGAATGCGACGGCTGCTCAGTAATTCGGCGGAGGGCGGGGTTCACTCAACTACATGGAGTTAATTACTTTGAGTGTGGTTCGGCAGCCGTAAGAAGATAAGACAATAAACGATAGAAACCATAGTATATTTACAAACAGAGTCCACTGTGAAGGACGCTTTCGACCCGTATGAGGGGCGCGTGATCGGCGTATGGCGCACGCCGAGAGTCTCGCTTTTGACCGGGTATCCTCTCGTTTCGGAGGCAATAATTAGCATAATCGTAACGCGAACGCAATCCTGTATAATACTTAACGCGAAGGGTCGTATCCGATTGATACTCGAAACCCTGCTAATAATGACGACAATGCCATTCCGTATACTCCGTCAATCATGACCACATTTCACGCGGAAGTTCGCATCATACGAATACCAGAAACGTCGATAATACTCGCGAAGGTCATCTCCCTTCGCACGAAAAGAACACGGAAACGCCGTATATGCCGGGCGTTCGTCTCGCGATCCCACGCGAAAGATATTTTCGATATAGAACTCACAATTATGTTGTACGTACTGCCGGTACGTATTTCACACAACGCAATTCGAATTCTTAGCTGAATACTTGGCTCGAATACGGATTTTCGATATAGAACTCACAATTATATTGCACGTACTGCCGGTACGTATTTCATGCAATGCAATTCGAATTCCTAATTCTCGAACCGATATTACACGGAAAACGCCGAAGATAACACGCGATAACTCGAATACGGATTCTCGAACTTATCCTTACCCGCAACTCAGAAACACAGAAACGCCGAATATAACGCGCGGTACAGATGCCACGTAACGATACTTTACCGGTGACTCCGGTAACGCCGAAGAGACGCAGAAGCGCCGAATAAGGCACGCCACATACACGAAATTCAGAACGCTGACGATACGCGAAAACGCCGTAATTTACATATAATATGAGACGCATAAATCACACTTACGATACTCCGGGTATAGGTGAGCCACGGTCAGTTACCCGAACACGAAATACGCGCGGATCCCGCGTTACACGGAAAGATATCGTCTCACGCAAAGAGCACCGGACGTAATGATTAATTCACGACTTTGACTGGCCACGTATACCGGAGCATCTACACAAATTGACTGCTGAGCCGACCGGATAAGGACCCCGTTACTTCACTATACACGAGGCGGTCGCGGGCGGAGAGGTCAGACCCGAAATTCCGATAATCCCGCAGGATTCACGACAAATACGCGACGAATTAACGTACGCGAATCACTATTAAATAAATTACATATTGAGCATTAAAATAAAAAAATATTGTTGACCTATTCTTTACTCTTGCCCCGTATATCAGCAAAATGATCTCCGTAGTGGAAATTGTGATAAGTGATTCATGAGGACATTTCTAATATTCGATGCATCCAAATCATCATATTCACGTGATCTTGTTCCTTCTGGTTGTGGAAACAGTACATCAGATTCATCGATATCTCTCATCCATGTATGTCTGAATTCTTGCTTGTGAGATTCCACAATGTTGTGAAGCACACAGCAAGCAGCTACGACTTGGGGCGCAAAAGAATAATGGACGTCAATCCTCTTTAAAATGCGACGCCACCGCGCTTTTAAGCGTACAAATGCTATTTCTATGTTCCACACGTCCACTGCTTAAATAAACATTGAATGATTCTTCTTCTGGCGTAAGACGTCTACATTTGGTATATCCTTTCAGCAGCCATGGGAGCAGAGAATATGCTGGATCTTCCATTATCATAAAAGGTATTGCAGCACCATTTAGTGTCACTGTTTTCTGAAAGTTTTATGCAAGGAATATTATTAAGCCCGTATCAGACTATGGATTGGGATTGAGATTAGATTGAAATTTTACCAATCAGAGTAAAGTTTACTAAACTTGAGATTACTTTTCTTTATTCTGATTGATTAAATTTCAATCCAATCTCAATCCCAATCCGTAGTCTGATACGGGCTTTACGGGTTGCGTTCCTGATATTTACTGCCAGTATTGAATGTCACATACACTATACATTTTCAATACTGGCACTTACTACGTTTACGCGAGCGTTACTTCTGTAGTAACTTACGATAATTCCTTCGCGTAAACGGGATTTTTCTTTGCGTAAACAGGATTTTGTAGTAACTTACGATAATTTACTCCGCGTAAACGAATTATCGTAAGTTACTACAGAAGTAACGCTCGCGTAAACGTAGTAACTGACTATCGGAACGCAGCCTCAATTATAAATTTATATTGGTACGTTGATTTAAATTTGAATAATCTGTAACAATATTTTCTCTATAATATTAATCTAGTTCTAACTACAGCAATTGTTCTTGAATCTTACTCCTAATATTGCTAATTTATTTGAGTAATTAGTTATCTGGAATAATAATTATTATTTGTATCCGTTATTGCAAGTCAGAAATTCAATGATTTTATTTCAATAATAAGATTAATAAGATTGGTTATCTCACCTGCGGTATTAAATGTTTGTAGTGTCGAAACAAATTTGACTCCTTAAAGACTGCTGCATCGTGTGCCGACCCAGGTGCTTAGCAATTAATATTTCTAAATCTAACATTAATTGTTCAAAACGTTGAGTTGTACGTAAAATACATCATTATAAACTTTTATATGCATAACTTATTATATGTACATACCTTTGTGTATGATCAATTACTCCTTGCAATACTATTGACGGCCATCCCTTTCGATTGATGTAGTCTCTATACCCATCTGCAGGTGGTAACACGAGAATGTGAGTGCCATCAATAGCTCCAATAAGTTGTGGGATGTGTGTACGTTCCTCATACATCTGAGCAATCATCGTACATTCAAATCCATTAGGCATCTTGATCCAATGGTTGTAGTATGTCATTTATTGCTTCGACAACTTTGTGGACGCATCTCCATACTGATGTCTTGTGAATTCCAAACAAGTGACCAACAACTCTGTATTCACAGCAGCTTGCCAGGTAGAATATGGTGATGCTTGCAATGGTGATAACTGCAATTGCCTTTTGAACAGAAATTGGCACTCTAGCTACCAAGAATGGTATCGCGGGTTGTAATCTATTGTGTAGTTTGTCACATATGTAATCAAATACAGATTTTTTCATCCTGAAGGTTTCAAGCCAGTCTTCATCTAAATATTCTGTCAATACTATTCTTTCCCAAAAGTCAGAACTTCTCGCTTTCATCCAGATTCGCGGAGATTTTCTACAACTTTTCATTGCAATTATTTGTCCAAATGCAAGCAAATATGTATTCATAATTATAAACATTGTATGCCATAACTTTTGTGCTAATCTTCGTCGACGATTTTGTAATATGAGAAATAATTCATGCATATTACTTTGGTACCGTGCAACTAAAATTATGGCTCTCGGATCCATAATATTTTTTAATGTTCTGATAGTTACATAACCTTCAATATGTCAAGCTACTGTTGACAGTTGGTAACGTTCAACCTTGCCGCAACCCTGGTGCAACTCTGGTGTAACACTGGTTCGGTGGAAACAGGCAAGCCAACCCAACTCTGACCCGACTCTAACCCGACTCTGACCCGGTTCGAAACCTCATAGAAGTTAGCCGGACAACTTCGACTTATGACATTTTTTTACGAATCGATTGTTAGTCGTTTGTTATTGATTGTTAGACTAATTAGAACGTTTGTTAGTTAATAGTTTTTACGTAATCACGAAAATAATTTTTAGTGTTAATTTAGCCGGTAAATATAGAATTGTTTACAATTTTCGGTTCAAACCGGGGTCAATCGATGCGGAATCGTTTGTTAGTTCCGAATATACTAATTAAAACGTTTGTTAGATCACGGTTTCGCTTAAAAAAGCGAAAAACTGTATATCGTTTAGCTGCCGGAGAGTGAGTGTGAGACGTAGAATATGTGGTGGTTTCGGAACGCATTTGTCCGAATTGCCCGCGCGATACGTAGTAGTTCATCAAAACGAGAAACGTGCTTAAACTATTTTCTATTTATTTATCAGATTTGCTTGTGCGGTAAATCTGAAGAATAGTGGCCTCCTCACCGATTTCGTTGAACTTAGACTTAATCGACGCTTTTTTGCGTGAAACGAAAGAATCTGGCAGAAAAAAGTGTCGCTCTGCCCCGCGAAGCGAGATATTAAACGTAAAAGTTGACAAGAATTAGATTATGATTCCTGTCATACCGACGAGATGTAGCGACTACGAACATGCCCTGTGGCCATATGCGCATGCTCAGTGGCCGCACGCGCATGCAAAAGTGCGCGAATTTGAAACGTATGTATACTTATAATGCATATCACTTACAATTAGCTTTCAATGATGAACATATCTTATATAACATATCAAAGTACATGCGTGGGCAGGGGGGGCTTCGCCCCCCTGCAACCCCCCCCCCCTTTGTGTGAGTAAATCTAGGAGTGTGGACGGGGGGGCTCTGCCCCCCCCGCACCCCCCCGTGCACTAGGCGGTGTGGGTTGGGTTGATGGGTGGGCACCCCACCCATGGACACGACTTCGGCGTGCCTGGGTAGGAAATGTATTTCGCTTTAAGCATGAGCGGGGGGAGGGGGCGAAGCCCTCCCTGCCCACGCATGTACTTTGATATGTTATATAAGATATGTTCATCATTGAAAGCTAATTGTAAGTGATATGCATTATAAGTATACATACGTTTCAAATTCGCGCACTTTTGCATGCGCGTGCGGCCACTGAGCATGCGCATATGGCCACAGGGCATGTTCGTAGTCGCTACATCTCGTCGGTATGACAGGAATCATAATCTGATTCTTGTCAACTTTTACGTTTAATATCTCGCTTCGCGGGGCAGAGCGACACTTTTTTCTGCCAGATTCTTTCGTTTCACGCAAAAAAGCGTCGATTAAGTCTAAGTTCAACGAAATCGGTGAGGAGGCCACTATTCTTCAGATTTACCGCACAAGCAAATCTGATAAATAAATAGAAAATAGTTTAAGCACGTTTCTCGTTTTGATGAACTACTACGTATCGCGCGGGCAATTCGGACAAATGCGTTCCGAAACCACCACATATTCTACGTCTCACACTCACTCTCCGGCAGCTAAACGATATACAGTTTTTCGCTTTTTTAAGCGAAACCGTGATCTAACAAACGTTTTAAATAGTAAATTCGGAACTAACAAACGATTCCGCATCGATTGACCCCGGTTTGAACCGAAAATTGTAAACAATTCTATATTTACCGGCTAAATTAACACTAAAAAATTTTTTTCGTGATTACGTAAAAACTATTAACTAACAAACGTTCTAATTAGTCTAACAATCAATAACAAACGACTAACAATCGATTCGTAAAAAAAAATGTCATAAGTCGAAGTTGTCCGGCTAACTTCTGAGATCGGTTCGAACGCTCGGTGGAAACTTACTCACTGCCTGAGGCCAGGAGTGACTTCCGCGACTTCCCCCACTCCGACTCCCCGGAGAACTGCCTAGGGAATTTACGTCTTACAAGGTCTTGCATATACTAATAACTTGCCTAGGGACTTTTCCCCCCGCATGTCCCCCCCTCCGATGAACCTTTACACCTTCCCTCGCCCCCCTCGCCCATCTCTTATGGCGTACCCCCCACGGTCGCGCGGCCCCCCCCCCGCCCCCCGAAGGGTGCCTGAGTACCGGTGTGCCTATTACCCCACTACTTAGCACCTATCTTAATATTACATCCTCAATGTATTTGACTAAATAAGAGGCTTTACTACAGTACAATCCGCAATTAAATATTACATGGTTAATATTTTGCATTGGATTGCCGCAAGGGCAGCTTTCGGCTGATGACAAAGAACGAGACGTCTGTCGCAGCGTGGACATAAAGTAAAGCATACATAGAAAAACGTAAGACGTAAAAGACTGTAAAATATATACCTTTTGCGACTGTTGTGAGATGATAATCTGATTCGTGTTGCGCCGAGTGAGATCAGAAATCAGAAATGGCAACAGTAGACAAGATAGTCAGGTTTTATCGAACCAAGAATATTGAGAGATGAATCTGGAGTAAAAGGACCTCAAAAAAAGGCGTTATCTGGTGCACGTCAGGGAAGGAGGTTCTGCACGTAGAACGCAGAGATAATTGGCACGCAGCATAAAAGGATGACAAGCGCGTAGATCACAAGGATGGCAGGAACGTAGAACGCAAGGATGAATGGCGCGCAGAGCAAGGATGTCTAGCGCGCAGTTCGCAATGATGTCAGGAACGTAGAACGCAAGGATGATTGGCGCGCAGAACAAGGATATCTAGCGCGCAGTTCGCAATGATGTCAGGAACGTAGAACGCAAGGATGATTGGCGCGCAGAGCAAGAATGTCTGGTGCGCAGATCACAGGAATGACAGGAACGTAGAACGCAAGGATGATTGGCGCGCAGAGCAAGGATGTCTAGCGCGCAGATCACAGGGATGACAGGAACGTAGAACGCAAGGATGATTGGCGCGCAGAGCAAGGATGTCTAGCGCGCAGTTGATCTCGTTGAACTGAGCGGTTATCAAGGGAATAGCGGTAATCTCAGAAGCGGTGTATCAAACAGTCGTGGGTATCAACAGAGTAACGTAAGTCAACAGTCGCGGTTATCAGATCAGAATAGCGTAGCGGTAATCTCAGAAACGGTGTATCAAACAGTCTTCGAAATCTCCCATACAGCCTCGAGCTGTTCGTCACCACGTAAGAGGCCTGAATCTCACATCGCAGTCTCGATCACATGCTGCTCGATCACCTTTAAAGGCGTACGCAAGGACATTCGTTGTCCATCACCACAATGTCATGCTGATCGCAAAGCCACGCGGTAATCATGCAACATCGTGTTGCCCGTCAAGACCTCAAACGTGTGAATCTGCGGATATCTCGTTCGTAGCGAATCAACGATCTGCTCACAACCTACTCGTCGGCTTACGCAAGGAATCTCGGTGAGAATAGAATTATCGTTAGCGGTGAACAAGTCATAATGTAGTAGGTGAACAAGTAATAATGCAGTAAACAGACCACGAAGTAAACAACGCCGGGCACAAACACGAAACATTCACAAGAGATAATTAACTCACGTTCATTCACATATGAAAATACTCGTATTTGGTGGACTTCACGCAATGGAAAAATACCGGAGTCGCCCGCATAGAAACAATGTCGAAAAGAAACAACGCACGTACGCAAAGGGAAAATACCGGGTCACCCGTACACGAAATTGTACATTGCAATGCGAATATCGTATCAAGAGATAAAGCAATGTCGAACATATCACGCAGACGCGTAACGAAGAAATGGCGAAAATGACCGCAAAAGCACTGCACGTAATACCGCGAATAATAATTCGAAAAATGTATAATGCCATAGTGTATAATGTATAATGTATAATGTATAATGTATAATGTATAGTGTATAATGTATAATGTATAATGTATAGTGCAATACCAGCTACGGATACGCGCAATGAAAAGAAACTGAGATCGCCCGCACACAAATGTACATATAACGCGGATATTTAGCACCACGTCGACCACCACGTAGCCGCCGTAGCCGCGCGGTAAATAATGGCGGGAATCGTCGTAAAAGCATTACTCGAATTACCGCAGCAATCGTTTCGAACAATCAAACCTGAGGCCTTTCTCGAAGTCGGAAGCAACGACGTCAGAACTCTCGGGCGTCTCGATGACGTATCGGTTGGGAGTGATTAGGCAGAATGCGAAAGTGGAAAAGCCGGTGCATCAGAGCGTCCCGTCCGGCCTTGTCGATTTCCGCCACAGCTCCGTCGAAACTCTGCTTTCCGCTCGAAGATTCTACAAGTGTCTCCTCGCTCCGGGATGCGAACCGCACAATCAACGTGAGAAGTTTTCTTCGCGACGATATGCGCACTCAATCCGTCTCGCTTCACTCTTTTCTCTCGATGTCGATTACAAAATTCGCGAGAACGAAACGAACAGGCAAGAAACACGAAGAAGACGACGAATAACAACGGTTGCTAGGGCCGGTGCTTCACCGTTGCCGCGCTCGTTGACCGTCGCGCTCTCCCCGATCGCGCTCGCGACGTCTGAGCCGGTGTCACGGCTTATTTCAAATCGTCGCTATCGTCGATTTCGAAACAGCGACTTACATTATTCTCTACCTTATTTTAGTCTATTATCAGCCTTCCAAAGTTCCGATCACGGACTTATATCCAATTGCAGCACTGCTGTTTGGCACCGTCGGTGCTCAACGAAATATTCAAGTCGTTGCTTGGTTGCCGGGTAGTTTGCGCACGCGCAGCAAATGGCGGCTCATACATATAACGCAAGTAATAAAAAGCTGTGTTCAGCAGAGAAAACTACTTTGCAATTGTTGTAAAGTTTGTGAATGTGATTGGTGTGTGCTTTTAATTTTGGCCGAAACTAAGAGTAATACACCAATCAAATTCACAAATTTTACAACTGCAGTTGCAAAGCAGCTTTCTGCTGAATACAATTATAATTAGTATAATGCCTGTATATAGGTGCCTATATATATATATAAACTATTTTACTTTCTGTCTTTAATATTTATTTTTAATTATTTCATTTTTTTATTTAATTCAATTTTGTTTAAAAAGTAATGGCAAACACGGCAGGTTTGTCTAGATTCTTAGATAGGTGAGCGACAGAAAGAGAGTTCCTTTGAAGTAAATTTTGTCTTTATTATGTGTAGTTATCTTTACAAAAAAAGAAAATATGTTGACATGAAAGAAATTGAAAGTAACTAAGAAGTTTTTACATTAGTTGAAATGAAAGCAAACCAAATCAGCAATTTGTCCTAAAGATAGAATAGAAAATAAATGAACTGAAATAAAAAAACCAAATCTTACAGGACGGAATTAAGATGTCTGAATTACTGATTGAAAATGTGAGTCCGAATGCTTACTGAAACGTAATACCGATTATGAAAAAAAAAGTAAGAAAGAAAAATGAAAAGAGAGGGGGGCCTCTGTATTAATATCTATAAGATCGGTTCTTAGGCTAGAATTTCAAGCCAGAGTCACAAGAATGAAAGTAATTCTCAGATCTCAAGACGAATATAAACTCTAGCAGAGGCCCTTGTACTTTTTTGACTAATGTTTGTCTTCAAATATGGCATCCCAATGAAAATCTCTTAAGGGCCCCGCTCGCTGGACTGGACTCCTCGCCTCGATCCTCCCTCTCTTTATTTAATTAATATTTATTTAATTTAATATTAATAATTTAATTAGTTGCTTAATTTAACTTCTTGTTTAATAAATGAGCGAATGTAATACTGAAAATGTACCTATTATATAATCCACTAAAAAAAGACATTAAAAATGTGTAACGGCCCATCTTATGAATCGAACGCGGACTAGCTCGCCGGATCAGGAGTTCGATAGATGGCCCAGAGACAATAACCAGATTCCCAATGCACACGAAACAAGTTTATTCCATTTGGTACATACAGAAAGAGACGGCACGCGGTATTACAATCAAATGACGGAACGCGGTATTGTAAACGATACGCGGTATTATAAACGCGATATGTACAACGAAAGATAGTGCATGTGCACTCGGCGCAGTATTGCAGGATGCGGTATTAACGTCGGCGGCGACGGACGCGGTATTACAATCAATCGGAACGCGGTACCACAACTACGGAACGCGATATGTACAACGAAAGACAGTACGTGTGCACTCGGCGCAGCGTTGCAGGACGCGGTATTAAAGTTGGCGGCGACGGAACGCGGTCTTACCATCAAGTATCAGAACGAGGTGTCACAACTACGGAACGCGATATGTACAATGAAAGACAGTGCACGCGCACTCGACGCGGTCTTGCAGGACGCGGGGTTAAAGTCGGCGGTGACGGAACGCGGTATTGTAAACGACACACGGTATTATACGGAACGCGATATGTACAACGAAGGACAGTGCATGTGCACTCGACGCGGTATTGCAAATTACAATTAATCGGAACGCGATATTGAGGACTGGGAGCCCTGGGGCTTGGGGCAGCGAGAGTACTCGTTACGAGACCGAGCGTGCTCGACCCCGCGTAGCCGTGCCGTCAGGGGTGCGTGTGAAGGAAGTCGGGGACACCCGAGAGCACTCGGTCGAGACTCAGAGCCCTGAACCTCGGTTGTGTGTCGCCCTAGGAAGCGGTCGGTGGTCTTCGTCAGGATCAGCGGAATGCTGGAGCGGAGACGAAGTGAAGTTTTCTCGCCGGAGCGCCGGCTTATATATCCCGGCGCGGCGGGTTGCCGTTGGGAGGGGGCCGATCTTCCGGCCGCGCGGGGGTGCGCGCGCTCGTCTTCGGCGCGACTCGGCTCCCTCCGGCGCTTGTCGGCGCCGCGCGAGGAAGGCACCGGTGCCGCGTTTTGCCGCGCACACGGTGCGTGTGAGTACGTTTAAAAATGTGGGCGCACCGCGCCCTGTCCTCGCCCGACGGAGGATTCGGTCGGACGGCATCCGGCTGTTGATGGCCGGGAACGATGCTTGTCTAGGGGCGCATCGTTACAAATGTAAAAAAAAACGCCAAGTATGTTTCACGCAAAATAATTTTATAAATAATATTAGAAAAATAAAGAAAATGTTTACTTAAAAAACAAAAAAATAAATAAATATAATGGCATGAAAAAGAAGTGAAATCAAAGTATTATTCCAAGTATATTTATTAGAGCAAATAATATTATTTAAAAAACAAAAAATAAATATAATAGCATGAAATAGAAGTGATATCAAAGTATTATTTCAAGTATATTTATTAGAGTAAGTAATATTTTGCAAGATACATATTTTGTGCGTGAATTAAAAGAATACAATATTTTATAAACTATCTCTCAAAATTGCAGTAGACCTAATATAGGACGCAGAAGACATTCCAAATGTATGAAATACAACGGCATGATAAAATGAAAATATAGAGTACAATAGAACAAAAATACTTAAGGATGTATTACCTATACCTTCCCAGTCAAAAGTACAGTAATCTGAGAAATCCAATATATATCGGTTGTATGCACACTTTAACGGCTTACTACTATTTAATATCATAACAAGGACATTAATGTTACTGATTTAAGTGATTTTAACCAGTTTTTATGATTACACAGGCACACAAAAAGAAAAAAGTGTTTTGGCCGAGACACTACACTAGTGTATTCCCATGTATTTTTTCCCGCTGAATCCGAATCCGAAGGCAGAATTGTCAGATTGGCTGAAATTTATGAGATAACCTCAAAAAACTGCTCAAAAACACGAATTAACGGCAAAAAAAAAGTGTTTTGGCCGAGACACTACACTACTGCCATATGGATATGTTGTCCACCGTCACCACGTGGAGGTGCCCTGGTTATAGGTACAAGCAAAGTGAATTTCCAACAAATGTTTCCTAAAGTCAATTCTGCCTTCGGATTCGTATTCAGCGGGAAAAAAATACATGGGAATACAGTAGTGTAGTGTCTCGGCCAAAACACTTTTTTTCCTTTAATTCCTGTTTTTGAGCAGTTTTTTGAGGTTATCTCATAAATTTCAGCCAATCTGACAATTCTGACTTCGGATTCGGATTCAGCGGGAAAAAATACATGGGAATACAGTAGTGTAGTGTCTCGGCCAAAACACTTTTTTTGCTTTAATTCGTGTTTTTGAGCAGTTTTTTTAGGTTATCTCATAAATTTCAACCAATCTGACAATTCTGACTTCGGATTCGGATTCAGCGGGAAAAAATACATGGGAATACACTAGTGTAGTGTCTCGGCCAAAACAGTATTTTTTGTGTGCCTGTGTTATTAACAGCGTATTTGTAAGTATTCTTAATAGAGGCTCAAAACTTTTGGCTGGGAATCTTCCCTGAATCTAACTGCTAGAAATAAAAATCATACATGTATAATGTGGATAAAGACAGAAAGTAACGGTTAAATATGATCAAAAATATCACGCAATAGTATAAAATATTATTATAAAATGAAAATAATACGCTAAATATATGAGAATAAAAATATAAATATCGACAAATAACACAAGAAGTGGCAACACTGCTCGATTTTAACTGTTGGCTGCACTGAACGCCCGACTGCTATCACATGACTACTATAGTATCTGTTATATATTGAGAGGCTGATTATTAGAAAAGTGAAGAGATTAAATAAAAAATGTCGAAGTGCAATGAAATCCCGCTTTTAAGATATAAGGGCAAGTGGATTTCAGGTGCTGTATATTGTTGCGCTCAACCGCGCGTTCGCTGCACACACACACACACACACACACACACACACACACACACACACACTCGCGAACGCGGCGCGCGGTCCCGTTTCCGGGAATAAAGACTCTCAGTTAGAAAGGAGAACTCGTTTAATTAAGGGTAATGCAGAAGTATAACAACACCCCGTAAACACGTCTGTACGGTTTCGAGGTCCGGCGGAGAATCTGAATGGCGACAAACGTAAACAAATAAACAGGGCCCGTCGTCAGGCACGTCGTTAGGCAGCGCTTCGCGGCTGCCTTCCGGGCTTCTACCGGGCGTCTCGGCTCGGGCGCAACAATATAAACATCGGCTGAAAATGTCGGAAACCGGCAAAAAAAGGCGAAAAATATCCATATTAGCTACCGATGAAATAATTACACAAGATACAGATAAAAACGTTGACAACAACCGAGAGCTCGATTATATGGAAGGACGTCGAATTGTCGAATTCTCTGTTCTTGCCAAACAGATGTGGTGTGTTTGTTGTAAAGAAGTTTTATCTCTGGAAAACATAGAGCAGGAAACACTTCGAGGACTCGCTTCAATTTTACTAATACGCTGTCATAAGTGCCTGCTTTTAAATATCGTAAACACGGGTAAAAAGCATTCTTCGCTGGATGGTAGTATGAACCGATTTGATGTAAATTCGAAAATAGTGCTTGGTAAGTCATGACAGTTAATTGCAATATAATGTATAGAATTCAAATGATGCATAATAATTGATATTGTTCTGAATACTTGTTTGTCTTAGGTATCATGCACGCCGGAATAGGATGGACACATCTAAATAAAATACTTTCATGCCTCAATATACCAACAATCAGTTTCAATACGTTTAAAAGATACGAACAGGAAGTCGGACCACTAGTGGAAAAAGTCGCTAAAGAAAGTTGTGAAAAAGCTGCGACATTGTGTTTAGTTTTAGTTTTATTTCGTTTCATTTCGAATATCCCGCCTGAATAACGCGGGCGTGCTTTCCGCACTATATGTAAAAAACAAAAATTGTTGAAGAGACAAGATGGCGAATAATACAGCGATCGAGTAAGACGTGCTTACGTGCTTCCGTAATTCTACCAAGTGAAACCCAGCATATCCACATCCCTCTTAACATTGTGGTCCTTCGAGCCGGATCTGGATGGGAATTGAGCCACGAGGACGCTCAAAAACGCAGTCAAGTCTAAGGCAAGACAGTGAGAAGCAGCCGATCGCTCGTGCCGTCGCAACAGAGGCACCGAGGCATCGCCATTAGCATCGATACGACATTGAAGCAATCCGATATCCGTGAGGCGGTATCGTGTGAAGCCAGTAGCTACCAAAGTGGATTCGGTGGCCAGCATTGTGAAACCGGTCGCTAGCATCGTGAAACCGGTGACCAACATGTGAATCCGGTAACCGGCATTGTGTGGAATCGCCATTTCGTCATTGGCGCCATCAGAGACCAGTCGGCGTTGTGCGAGACCGACCATATCGACAGCGGCGCCAATCAGAGGTCGGCGAGAGCGGTCACGTGGCGTCGTGAAGATCGTCAGTGGCGCCAGTCGTGAACTACAGAGAGCAGTCAGCGCCGTGGGGAATCGGCAGTGGGGCCAATCAGAGCCCAACGAGGACGTGCAAGTAACATTGCGCGAGACCGACCGTAACGCCAATCAGGATCCAGCGAGGAGTCACATGGACACACTGGAGTTCGAGTCAACGCCGGGTAGCAGCGGGCAGACAGGCAGCGGTCAAAACAGTCGTCGTACATAACCGCAAGGTTTCGAGTCAACGCCGGGCAACAGCGCGGCAGACAGGCGGCAGTCAAAACAGTCGTCGTACATAACCACAAGATTTCGAGTCAACGCCGGGCAACAGCGCGGCAGACAGGCGGCAGTCAAAACAATCGTCGTACATAACCACAAGTAAGAGAGTGAGCATCCTTGTCCATTTATCCTTTATCCTTCAATTGTGGTGCGTTTCTATTAGCGATAAATAACGATAATGGAAGGTCTCAACAGATCTCGCGGTGCTGTCAAGGGTAAATTCACGTCGTTTAAAAATTACATCACAAAAACTATTGCAACATATCCTGACACGAGTGTTCCGTTAGATGAAGTGACACAAACAGAGATTCGCGAGAGTATTAGTCGCATACGGGAGGCATATAGTAGATACGATGAGTTGCAAACAGCTATTGACGAGCTGACAGATGACGAGCAAGAAACGATTGGTTATCGCGAGCGAGTGGAAGAAGAATATTTTCATACGATAAGTCAGGCCGAGTCCTTACTCACGCGGGGTATGGTCACAAAAGACTTGAATATTTCGCGTCCGAGTGCTGCAGCGGAGGAGGCTCATTCGTCGCGAACACAACCTGTAACACAACCTGTGCATGTACAAGCAACAAACGATAACGGTGCGGCGCATTTTCCTCCGGATTTTGCGCGATATCCAAATCAAAACATTATTATAAGAATGCAGGTATTAGATTGCCAACAACAATCGAACTACCGAAATTCAGTGGTGATACTGCGGAATGGCTTAGTTTCCGAGATACATTTGTATCGTTAATAAGTCGAAATGAGAGTATTGATCCTATACAAAAATTTCATTACTTGAAAGCGTCTCTGGAGGGTAGTGCGGCGCAAATAATCAAATCGTTGGAATTTACATCCGTAAACTATACCGTTGCGTGGAACACGATATGTGATAGGTTCAATAATAAAAGATTACATACGCATAATCACATTAAATCGCTTTTTAGTATTAATAATATGAAGGAGGAATCATCGAGTCAAATTCGCGAAATCGTTGATACTCTTAATAAGCATTTGCGCGCATTAAATGCCTTAGATCAAGCTACAGAAAGTTGGGATGCATTATTAATATATCTGATATCAACTAACAAGTAACACTACCCAAGTGTAAATCGCCGATTTGGATAATTTTTTAATATGTTTTAGTAGACGTAAAAATAAGACATACGTATTTTTTTTTATCGGCGGAAAACCATATTTAGGGTGTAAAACACCCCTTTGAATTTATGGGTATCGATTTAATTGTTTTGTATATAAGGATTCAGTATTTTCGGCCCGAACCAAATAAAATAGTTGCATTATCAAGAGATATGAAAAATGAAAAATTTTCGACTCGGTTCGATCATTTTTAGGGGGTAAACCACCCCCTGTATTTGAAACAAAAATTTAAAAAATGCCCAGATAATTGCAAATTTCATTCAAAAATTTTGAAAAAAATATATGTTACACTCGCATCCAAAACAAAAGTGAGACTGTTTGAGGATTTAAGGGTGACCACCCTTTTATCGAATTTCTTACGTAACATTTAAAGGACCCCGGCCATAGGGAAAATGGATCCCGGTCAAATTGGTTGAAACTGTAGTATGTTGTACTTCATAATCTCCTGATCAAAAGTGTTAATGGGCACGAAGTCCGAAACCATCTACTTTTTGAGTTATCAGACGTTGAACATGGTAAAAATGAGGATATGGGGATATTTTATTTTAGAGTATCCACGGCAATAATTCTTTCGGGTCGCATTTTTATGTGTGTCACGCATGTGTGTGCGCGCGCGCGTGCGCGTGTGCGTGTGAGGATAGGTGCACTTGGACACGGTACATTTGGACACCGTTTATTTGGACACGGTCATTTGGACACCATCAATTGGACACCGTTTATTTGGACACGGTTCATTTGGACACCGTTCATTTGGACACGGTGCATTTGGACACCGTTCATTTGGACACGGTGCATTTGGACACCGTTCATTTGGACATGATCATTTGGACACGATCAATTAGACACCGTTTATTTGGACACGGTTCATTTGGACACCGTTCATTTGGACACGGTGCATTTGGACATCGTAAAAAATACGACCTGTGCAGTTGGACACCGTAAAAAATGCGGCCTGTGCAGTTGGACACGAAAATAATAGACAAATTATTCATAAATTATGTTAATATTATTGCATCCCTACTCGTCAATATATCTTATATAATACATCAAAGTACATGCGTGGGCGGGGGGGCTTCGCCCCCCCTGCACCCCCCCCCCCCCCCCATGGTCAGTGTGAGTGAACCTGGGAGTGTGGGCGGGGGGGGGCTCTGCCCTCCCGCAGCCCCCCGTGCACATGGCGGTGTGGGTGGGGTTGACGCGTGGGCAGGGGGGCTTCGCCCCCCCGCACCCCCCCTAGGACACGCCTTCGGCGTGCCCGGGTAGGAAATGTACCTCGCTGTAAGCATGAGCGGGGGGGCTTTGCCCCCCCCGCACCCCCCCCCATGCACGCGCGTTTCGGTATCCAACTACACAAGTCGCGCATTTTCGTGTCCATCTGCACAGATAGCGCATTTTGATGTCCAACTGCACAGGCCGCATTTTTTACGGTGTCCAACTGCACAGGCCGTATTTTTTACGGTGTCCATATGCACCGTGTCCAAATGAACGGTGGCCAAATGAACCGTGTCCAAATAAACGGTGTCTAATTGATCGTGTCCAAATGATCATGTCCAAATGAACGGTGTCCAAATGCACCGTGTCCAAATGAACGGTGTCCAAATGCACCGTGTCCAAATGAACGGTGTCCAAATGAACCGTGTCCAAATAAACGGTGTCCAATTGATGGTGTCCAAATGACCGTGTCCAAATGAACGGTGTCCAAATGTACCGTGTCCAAGTGCACCTATCCTCACACGCACACGCGCACGCGCGCGCACACACACATGCGTGACACACATAAAAATGCGACCCGAAAGAATTATTGCCGTGGATACTCTAAAATAAAATATCCCCATATCCTCATTTTTACCATGTTCAACGTCTGATAACTCAAAAAGTAGATGGTTTCGGACTTCGTGCCCATTAACACTTTTGATCAGGAGATTATGAAGTACAACATACTACAGTTTCAACCAATTTGACCGGGATCCATTTTCCCTATGGCCGGGGTCCTTTAAATGTTACGTAAGAAATTCGATAAAAGGGTGGTCACCCTTAAATCCTCAAACAGTCTCACTTTTGTTTTGGATGCGAGTGTAACATATATTTTTTTCAAAATTTTTGAATGAAATTTGCAATTATCTGGGCATTTTTTAAATTTTTGTTTCAAATACAGGGGGTGGTTTACCCCCTAAAAATGATCGAACCGAGTCGAAAATTTTTCGTTTTTCATATCTCTTGATAATGCAACTATTTTATTTGGTTCGGGCCGAAAATACTGAATCCTTATATACAAAACAATTAAATCGATACCCATAAATTCAAAGGGGTGTTTCACACCCTAAATATGGTTTTCCGCCGATAAAAAAAAATACGTATGTCTTATTTTTACGTCTACTAAAACATATTAAAAAATTATCCAAATCGGCGATTTACACTTGGGTAGTGTTACTTGTAAGTTAGATAATGTCACCGCCCGAACTTGGGAGAAGGAGCGTGCAGGGAATGACGTTCCCACTTTGGAGGAATTCAAATCATTCTTGAATTCTCGTGCAGACTTATTGGAGGCTTTGGAACTAAAGGACAAGAACATGCACAAGTCAAAACAAGCAGAGCGTTCTAAAGTAAACTCATTTCTCGTTCAAGGTCAAAAGTGTATAGTGTGCAAGGAGACGCACAAGTTATCAAACTGTACGAAATTTCTCGAGATGTCTCCTCAAAAAAGAGCAGAATGTGTAAGAGGTGCTAAGTTATGCTTTAACTGTATGAAGCCCGGGCATTACCTTAGAGATTGCAAGGCAGGTTCGTGTAAACAATGCTCAGGTAAGCATAACACATTATTGCACTTTGACAAACCTGCAACAGTACAAACAAGTTCAACGGAAGAAGTGAAGAATTCTTCTATTTTGTGTTCGCATAATCAATGTAGCTCACATAGTGTTTTACTAGCCACAGCCTTGATATTAGTAACGGATAGTCAAGGGAAAAAACATAATGTTCGTGCGATATTGGATCCAGGTTCTCAGTCGAGTCTCATCACCACCAAGTTATGCCAAGACTTAAGGCTACAGACATCAAGAATTCATGTGACCATTGACGCGATTAAATGGATTGTCATCCAAAATAAAGCATAAGTGCAAGGTTGAGCTGTCAACACACCACAACAGTTACAAATTTGGTATTGAATGTTTGGTTATTCCAGAAATCACGGGTCAACTACCAGCTCAGCGCATCAATATTCCGGAGGGCGAGATCCCTTCTAACATCAAGTTGGCGGATCCATCATTCAACATACCAGGCAAGGTGGACATTCTGATCGGAGCAGATTGCTTCTGGAACCTCTTATGTGTAGGGCAGTTAACTATTGGTCAGAATCAACTCATTCCAAAAAACCAAATTAGGTTGGATAGCAGTGGGCCCTTTAAAAGACATCTACTCCAATTCAGTTCGATGTAATCTAAGCAGATCAGATGACATCGATAAGCAACTCATGAAGTTTTGGGAAATCGAAGAGGTCGGACATAACAAGATACTATCTAATGAAGAAAAGGAGTGTGAGGACCATTTTGCAAAGACTGTCTATCGTAATCAAGATGGTAGATTTGTAGTGACCATGCCCTTCAAGGAAGACCCTCGGGAATTAGGTGAATCGAAGACAACGGCTCTCAAACGATTGATTAGTCTCGAGAGAAGATTGCAAAAAGATCCTGTCCTCGGACAGCGATACGCAGCATTCCTTGAAGAATACGAAAGATTAGGGCACATGCACATAGTATCCGAGGAAACAACGCCCGAAGTCTCGTATTATCTACCCCATCATTGTGTCATCAAGGCAGACAGCACAACAACTGGAGTACGTGTAGTTTTTGACGCATCGGCGCCAACGGACAATGGCATCTCACTGAATGATTTACAGATGGTGGGACCCACGTTGCAGCAAGATCTGTTTTCGATACTCATCAGATTCAGAATTTTTCTTTACATCCTATCTGCAGACATAGAGAAGATGTATAGACAGGTGTTAATAAATCCAAAGCAACGTGCATTTCTAAGGATATTGTGGCGTCTGTGTAGCAAGGATCCCATACAAATTTACGAGTTAGGCACGGTCACTTATGGAACGATTTCAGCGGCATTCCTAGTGATAAAATGCTTAATGGAACTAGCAGACGAAATCGAGGCTATACTACCAGAAATAGCAAGAATCATTCGTGAGGATTTTTACGTCGACGACTTATTGACAGGAGCCAAAACCATTGAAGAAGCTATAAACTTAAGACGAAAGATTTCCAGCATACTAGGAGCAGCAGGTTTTCAGTTAAGAAAATGGACATCTAACGAGCCTGCAATTATTTCGGATGTTCCGGTGAAGGATCAGAATTTGAATAGTATTGACTTCCAAAAAGATGGCATAACGAAGACACTAGGCACAATATGGGAAACACGGTCTGATAACATAGCCTTCACTATAAAGGAATTAAGTCAAGCTAAGATAACAAAAAGGCAAATTTTAACGGAGACCGCTCAAATATTTGATCCCTTAGGTCTTCTTGGTCCATGCATTATTATAGCGAAGATTTTATTACAACAACTGTGGTTGCATAAACTGTCGTGGGACGAATCCCTACCTTTAGACTTGCATAACAAGTGGTTATCGTTTCGAAAACAGAGTCAAATTTTAAACCAAATCAAGGTACCGCGGTACGTTTTGTGCGAAAATTATTCAGATATACAATTACACGGTTTTGCGGATGCATCGTAAAAGGCTTATGGCGCGTGCATCTACGTGCGATCTCAGAATCCAGAAGGTGTTGTGGAAGTAAAGCTTTTATGTGCAAAAAGCAGGGTAGCTCCTCTTAAACAGCTAACAATTCCTCGCTTAGAGCTTTCTGCAGCTCTCATCCTTGCGCGCCTGGTCGCCAAGGTAGTGCAATTGTTTAGAATACCTATCAGTAAAATCACTTGTTGGATTGATGCTCAGATAGTTATCTGTTGGTTAAGATTGCAGCCAAGTACATTACAAGTATTCGTAGCAAATCGCATTGCGGAGATACAAGATCTAACTAAATCGTATAATTGGCGACATGTTCCAACAACGGAGAATCCAGCTGATTTCCTTTCGCGTGGTATATCTGCTGACAAGTTAATACACTCGAAGTTATGGTGGTGCGGTCCATCTTTCTTGTTAAAGGACGAAGGCGAATGGCCCACATGCGTCTCAACAGAAGAGGATCTGCCCGAAGTGAAAAAGACGTGTTGTATGATGAAACAAAGGTTAGAAAAGGAGACATCCATGTTCGAAAAAGCATCGAGCGCGAAACGTCTCATTCGTGACATAGCCTATTGTAAGCGTTTCTCATATAATTACAAGCACAAGAGTGAACGCAAAACAGATTTCCTTACAGCGTTGGAATTAAGAGACTCATTAAATGCACTCATAAAGATAGCGCAACGCGAAAGCTTTCCAGACGAAATACAAGATAGGGAAGTAGTAGTATCTAATAAGTTAATTTCACTCAATCCTTTCGTAGACGAAAAAGGTATATTACGAGTGGGAGGAAGATTGGGTAACTCAGAGTTTTCCCATGATAAGAAGCATCCCATCGTTCTGTCAGCCAAACATAAGTTTACAAAATTGCTTCTCATAGATGAGCATCTGCGATTATTACATGCAGCTCCGCAAGCACTTTTGGCTTCTATACGCGAGAGATTTTGGATAATTGGGGGCCGAAATCTTGCAAAAAAGGTAGTTCATGAGTGCATAAAATGCTTCAAAAACAAGCCGCAGTTAGCACAAACGTTAATGGGCGAGTTGCCGAAGGCTCGCGTATCTATGGCAGGACCCTTTCACACAACAGGTGTAGATTACGGCGGTCCATTTCTGATCAAAGATAGGAAAAGCAGAGGTTGCAAAACGAACAAGTGTTACGTAGGCTTATTCGTTTGTTTCGCTACAAAGGCGATACACTTAGAGTTAATATCTGATATGACCTCGGAATCTTTCATTGCAGCACTCAGACGTTTTGTTTCTAGAAGAGGCAAACCGGCCTACATATACTCAGATAATGGTACGAATTTTGTCGGTGCCAATCGCGAGTTAAATGAGTTAGCGCGATTTTTAATGAAAGAGCAAACAAAACTTAGCGAATCCATTAATGAAGTAGGTATTAACTGGCAGTTTATTCCTGCATATTCTCCTCACTTCGGGGGTTTATGGGAAGCGGGCATAAAATCCGCAAAACACCATTTAAAACGGGTTGCAAGCAATTTAACATTAACATTCGAAGAATTTTATACGCTACTCACGCAAATAGAGGCGATACTAAATTCACGCCCACTAACTCCCATGTCAACCGATCCCAATGACCTCACTCCACTTACTCCCGCTCACTTTCTGATCGGCAAATCTCTAACCTCGGTGGCCGATCCAGATCTCACGCATTTGCCAGAATCTCGATTGTCCAGGTGGCAGCTCATACAAAACGTACAGCAGCACTTCTGGCAAAGATGGAGCAAGGAGTACGTTGCGGAATTACAGCAACGTACTAAATGGAGGAAGCCATTCAAACCACTACTGGAAGGCACCATGGTTCTCATTAAGGAGGACAATCTTCCCCCGTTCAAATGGAGACTGGGTCGCATACTTTCCATCCATCCAGGACGAGACCAAATTGTTCGAGTGGCCACGGTGAAGACATCCAATGGCAGCGTGCGCATCACTGTCGCGAAACTTTGTCCGTTACCGATTGAAGATTGTAACTGATAGTATTAAGCATTTACATTAGTATTCAGAGTTCTTTTAGAGTTTATTTAGAGTTCATTTAGAGTTCGTTAATGATTAAGTTTAGCATTTAAGTTCTAGAGTCATTGGTTATGTGACTAACATTCGTAATTTGTCATCAAGCGTTAGTGCATAATACAGTCCACTCATTATTTGAATTATATAGCAGTCCATTCATCAATTGATTGCAGCAGATTGAAAGACATTCTTTCAAGGCCGGGAGTATGTTTAGTTTTAATTTTATTTCGTTTCATTTTGAATATCCCGCCTGAATAACGCGGGCGTGCTTTCCGCACTATATGTAAAAAACAAAAATTGTCAAAGAGACAAGATGGCGAATAATACAGCGATCGAGTAAGACGTGCTTTCGTGCTTCCGTAATTCTACCAAGTGAAACCCAGCATATCCACATCCCTCTTAACACATTGGAACGAAAACTCACAATACAAGATTGTGCAGCAATTGAAAAACTTTTGTAAGAATTGGTTGATTAATTACTATTTTTCTACTACAATCAAGAAATGTAGCAGTTTTTTTAATGCCAAATAATTAATTAACAATATTACAATAGGGAAATGGTTCATATTGAACACTTGTTAATGAAATTTGGGCAACCGTAAATCCAGTAGTAATTTATTGGCGTAAAGCAGACGATGTTAGAATTGTACAGTACGATGTAAGATAGTAGAGTGATTTAGCGTAATTCGATACACAGAGGTGTTACTCCAAAAGGCAATTTCTCCATTTTACTATAGAATTTTGAAATATTTGTCTCAAAACGCTGCTGCAACTCTTGATTAAAAATTGAGGTACATCGAAAAAAGTAATAAACATAAAAGATGAAGGCTCGAATGTGGTCATCATCCGAACATATGGATAGAATTATAAGAAAAACTATATAAATCGGTCAGGACGAAGTCAGGGGAAACCCTGATGGAGGTCCGTAGCGATTCTGACGTGCAAATCGATCGTCGGAACTGGGTATAGGGGCGAAAGACTAATCGAACCATCTAGTAGCTGGTTCCTTCCGAAGTTTCCCTCAGGATAGCTGGCACTCGGCCGTTCCGCACGGAACGCGCGCGAGTCTCATCTGGTAAAGCGAATGATTAGAGGCCTTGGGGCCGAAACGCAGTCTCCGACGGTCGTTGCACGCGCCAACATGTTCTTGTTTTTCTCGCTCGACGGACTCGATTTCTTTCTGCCACGCACCAATGCAACCCTCTATTTGTTGGTACTATAGAGTGGATGACTTTCCTCGCCGTCGAGCGTGACGTTTTGTATCGATGTAGCCACATATATTTTCTTGTAGTTTGTAACGATGCGCCCCTAAATCAGCATCGTCCCCGGCCATCAACCGCCGGATGCAGCCCGACCAATCCTCCGTCGGGCGAGGACAGGGCGCGGTGCGCTCCCGTGCTCTCCTCGCGCGGCGCCGACAAACGCCGGAGGGAGCCGAGTCGCGCCGAAGATCGGCCTCCCTCCCAACGGACCCGTCGCGCCGGGATATATAAGTCGGCGCTCCGGCAAGAAAAGACACTTCGTCTCCGCTCCAGCATTCCGCTGTTCCTGACGAAGACTACCGACCGCTTCCTAGGGCGACACACCAAACGAGGTTCAGAGCTCTGAGTCTCGACCGAGTGCTCTCGGGTGTCCCCGACCTCCTGCATACGAACTCCTGACGGCACGGCTACGCGGGGTCGAGCACGCTCGGCCTCGCAACGAGGGCTCTCGTTGCCACCAGCCCCAGGGCTCCACATCCTTAGATCGCGTAATCCTGACAGGCCGCGTTCTATGACCACATGTAAATTCCGCACCAATTAATACCGGGTATAATACCGCGCTCCGGTTGGCCACACCGCGTCCGTTCCGTAAAACCGCGCCGAGCGCATACGCACTGCCTTCCGATTGTACATACCGCGTTCCGTTTGTAATACCGCGTTCCGTTTGTAATACCGCGTCCGTTCCGTAAAACCGCGCACTGTCTTCCGATTGTACATACCGCGTTCCGGTTGTAATACCGCGTTCCGTTTGTAATACCGCGTTCCGTTTGTAATACCGCGTCCGTTCCGTAACACCGCGCCGAGTGCACTGGCTACACCACGTCCGTTTCGTAAAACCGCACCGAGTGCATACGCACTGTATTCCGATTGTAAATACCGCGTTCCGTTTGTAATACCGCGTCCGTTCCGTAACACCGCGCCGAGTGCACATGCACTATCTCCCGATTGTAAATACCGCGCTCCGACACTCTCTGTAAATGTCAACTTAAATAAACTTGTTTCGTGTGCATTTACTGCGTTCGGCAATGCAAATCTGAGATGCGAGCGAGCAGATGTCGAGTTTGAGTCACGTGATCTTCGAGCAAACCGAGCACTAAACTTAATGCCGAACGATTCAGAGCTGTTTAGAGCTGATTCCTATTCAATTTGATTTCTACTAAAATAAAACTTGTACATTTTTCACGTGAGTTTTCATTTGATTGATATTATTTAGAGTTTTTAGGAATTGGATTTTCTATGTGAATTAATTATAATTAGATTTTAGCCATACCGTTTTTTCACTCACTTAATTCATTTTAGGGTTGTGATTGATTGAGGTTATATGACTATATGGAAGATCACGGCATGTATTTTATTTTAAGTTTTGCTCGAGTTATTTTTTTCCTTGATAGCGATGATGAAAACGAAACTTTAAATATTCCAAAAGTTTCTCAGTATGCAGAAGAAACTGTACCTCGCTTTTCTGATAAAACTATCAAAATGCATTTCCGAATAACGCCGAATACTTTTGAAGCATTATTAATAAAAATTTGTAGCATCCAAAACGATAATATTATTCATGTTGGAAATAAACCACTCCCAATGGATAAACAATTAATGATTACACTTTGGTGTTTGTCAAACATTGAATCTTTCCGGTAAGTTATACTCGGGCGGCAGTGTGGTCTAGTGGTAGAGCGCCAGACTCGTAATCTGAGGAACCAGGTTCGAGTCCACTAGAGCCATGTAAACATGGAAAGTTTTTTCCGAAAGCTGCGCCCTCCGTGCAAGATAGGCTCTTGTGCGGAGCAAACTGGGCTCCGGAAAGAGACGTTAAGCCGTTGATCTAAAGGGTTAAGAGAGAGGAGAAGGGTAGTATTGTAATAGAGGGTTGGGAACGTCCCTACAAAATGCCTTGCAACCCTGCGGGGAGTCAATAAACGTACTTTACTACTAAGTTATACTCGTAAACTGCCATAAGAGTGATAAAAAAGTATTTATTATCTTACATACATGTAATTGAGAGCAAACATATTTTGTTATTTTTTAGGTCAGTGGCCGATCGTTTTGGCATTAGCAAAAGCACTTGCTGGGATGTACTGTATAGAACTTGTAAAATTCTATTAAAGGTTAATTTAAGATATAAAATTATATCATGGCCAAATAGGGAACGTGCCTTGAAAATAATGAGAGAATTCCAACAAATTAATGGATTTCCTAGTAGGTAAATTTTAAATTTTTTATTATACATAATTCTCTAAATTTTCATTCTTAATCTTGTTTCAGGAATTATCGGAGCTATCGATGGAACACATATTCGCATATTAAAACCGAAAAAGCATCCAAATTCTTACTGCAATAGAAAAAATTATCATTCTGTTCTATTACAAGGTGTATGTGATAGTAAAAAATTGTTCCTAGATGTTTATACAGGAGAGCCAGGATCCATTCATGACATGCGATTGTTTAGAAAATCCGATTTATGTGAAAGGATAAAGAACTTATCAATTGATTTTTATGAAGATAGCCATATAATAGGAGATCTAGCCTATAAGTTATCTACATATCTTCTGGTTGGCTTTAAAAATATTGATAGATTAACTAATAGACAAAAAACATTTAATTACAAGCTATCACAGTGTCGTGTAGTAATAGAGAATGCATCCGGTTTACTTAAAGGTCGATTCAGACGATTAAAATATCTAGAAACAGTTAGATTAGATTTAATTTCTTTATTAATTATTTCTGCATGTATTTTGCATAATATATGTATTTTAAATCAAGATTTACCTGAAGAACTTGTAGATGAGATAGAATGGAGGGACATAAGAGCACAGGATAATTTTATTGTAAACATTAATGAAGAACAAGAAAATAATGCAGCTCTGTTGAAACGAATCAAAATTATGAACATTCTTCCGATATAAAATTATGTAGTATATAAGGTTAGTTAAACATTAATTAAGTATTTTAGTTATAAGCAAAATTGTAAAGGTTAATTATAAACAAAGGTACAAATATAAATGTAATATAAAATGATTGTTAAATCTTGAAAACTGAAAATAGGGATATACGAGATAAAGTATATAGAAGAAAGTACCCGATTATGAGATACCATATCTATTTTGTGTGATTGCCGGAAGTCTATGGGCAGAATTGAAAAATATAGTAGGTCATTTTGAAGGGAATTTAATAAGCTTTAAGATGCTGAAATGTAAAATTTAATTTAAATATTAATTTTTCTGAAAATTAGAAAAATGTAAAAAATTAGCTTTCAAAAAAATCGGAAAAGTGTGCTCCTAATATGAGAGACCCCGGGAAATCGCTAATAAAGTGCAAAATACATCATATTGCAATTACAAAACTTTATTTAAAGTTTTTAAAAGACAAATGTAATGGAGAAGCATATTTGCAACAATCGTAAACCCACTTATACTCAATATCTTCTTTTATTACTATACAATAACTTTCATACTCCAGCAACCCAAGAGTACCCTGAGTATCTCATGTTACGAGCACCACGCCTTGCGGTTTCGCGATCACCAAATCTAATCTCTACAATTGAGCAACTCAACATATTCCGTATTTTCCCATTAATACGACCTTACTCTATCGCTGCATGCAGAACTTATTGCCAAATATTTATTAATAAACAAGGTTTAAACGTTTAAAGACTCATATTCATGACACTTGACAACATCCAATTTCACAATTTCTTTCTCTGCAACGACTACACGCACGATCAAACAATGAATTTTCCACTAAATAGGTTTTACTCCAAGGGCAATAAGTTCATGGTGGAACCAACAGATAGGGCCTATTAGTTTAGCAGAAACCTCGCTGTCGCGTATTAGGAGCCTATCTCATAATAGGGGACTTTCCTCTAAGTTGAGATACGACTTACATAATATGTAAATGATATATTAAATTAATTATTAAATGATATATTAAACTAAAGAATGTGTGAGCGTTCAATTGTGATTATTGATTGATTAGTTTTACACATGCATTAAGTGCAAGAACGGAATGTAACTAAATTTGCAAGTTGTATATGATAAAAAAACTATATACACATACATTAAATATTAACATATTTTATTATAAACTCAGTAGTACAAATGTAATACTTATTAATGAAAATATAATAACTATTCAATCATTAATTTTTTTGTTAAAAACAACTTATTTTGTCTTATTAGAAATCTTACAAGGAGAGGACCAGGTAGTGCCTCACCGATTTAAATAAATTTTTAATATGTGTGTAGGTTAACCCCCACTAATTAATGGTAAAGTGGCACGATGCAATACTCGAGCATTCGCAAAGAAAAAATTATTATTAAAAATTATTATTAAAAAATTAATTATTATTAAAAATTATTATTTATATTAATTTATTCGCTATTAATTTAAATTTTATTTGTTATATTCACATACTTTCACGGCTGCAATCATATAAATAATATCGATTCTCACAATTAAAAACTCCACAAATTATTTTAAATTAAAGTCTGCAAGAGATTTTATTTTAAATTATTTTATATGGCCAATCCGTGTTTTCTACTGCTGTGAAAATGTTTCTGTTGCCGGGGTTCACATCAACTATGAGTGCGTTTAGGCAAGATACCGCTACTATAGCGCTACACGAATTACCGGTAGCGCTACCATGAACAGCCAATGGCTGGTACGCATTCGTGTAGCGCTACAGTAGCAGTGTCTTGTCTAAACGCACTCATAGTTGATGTGAACCCCGGCAACAGAAACATTTCACAGCAGTAGAAAAACACGGATTGGCCATATAAAATAATTTAAAAATAAAATCTCTTGCAGACTTTAAATTTAAAAATAATTGTGGAGTTTTTATTGTGAGAATCGATATTATTCATATGATTGCAGCCGTGAAAGTATGTGAATATAACAAATAAAATTTAAATTAATAGCGAAATAAATTTAATAATAAAATAATAATTTTAATAATAATAATTAATTTTGTAACGATGCACCCAGGACAAGCATCGTTCCCGGCTACCACCCGCCGGAGGCCGCCCGACCAACCATCCGTCGGGCGAGAGCAGGGCGCGGTGCGCCCGCATTTTTTTAAATACTCCACCGGCCCGTGTGCGCGGATTAAAACCGCGGCACCGGGGCCTTCTCTTCCGCGGCGACGACTGTCGCCAGGAAGCCGAGCTACGCCGAAGGCGAGAGCGCGTCCGCGTACTCCACCCGACGCGCGGGAGACCGGCCTCCCTCCATCACGACCCGTCGCGCCGG
>JASTWL010000461.1:0-143499 GCA_035220575.1 Temnothorax rugatulus | reverse complement strand
CATTGGAAGAACATGAAGAAGATACAATTTAGTAATGGAACGACTCCGCCAAGCTAATCTAAAATTACAGCCCGATAATGTGAATTTTAAAAACGAGGTAACATACTTAGGACACGTAATAAGTAAAGATGGAGTTAAGCCCGATCCAAAAAAATTAGAAGCCGTAAGACAATTTCCCAGACCCAAAAACGCCGAAAAATATTAAACAATTTCTCGGATTAGCAGGATATTACAGGAGATTTATACCAAACTTTTCGAAATTAGCCAAACCCTTGACAAATTTATTAAAAACGATACGCCTTTCAATTGGACATCAGCCCAAGAGGAATCTTTTGAAATATTAAAACAGAAGTTATGTCAGGAACCAGTTCTACAATATCCTGATTTCACTAAACCTTTTATTTTAACTACCGACGCTTCTGGAACAGCCATAGGAGGCATTTTGTCACAAGGCGAAATAAATAAAGATCGACCCATAGCATACGCATCACGAACTTTAACCGATAATGAAATAAAATATGACACATATGAAAAGGAAGCCTTAGCAATAATATATTGCGTTAAACATTTCCGACCATATTTATACGGGCGAAAATTTACGTTAGTCACCGATCATAAGCCTCTACTTTGGTTTAAAAACGCGCAGGATGCAAATATGAGAATTCTCCGCTGGAGATTAAAATTAGCGGAATACGACTATGATGTAGTATACAAGGCAGGAAAAACTAATGTTAACGCCGATGCCTTGTCAAGAATCCGGTAAATTTCAAAGAAGCGGACTGCAACGTAATTAATCGTAAAAAACTTTGAACCCGAATGATCCCAGAGATGCAGAAACAATTTCTAAAATATTAGAAGAATCTGACGACGAAGAAGACGAAGATTTCGATTTATACCTCTCTGATGATGAAAAAATAGAAGATTTGCTTAACAACGATTCACCTGGTAGAAATACAGATTCCATGCCGTTTACGCAAGAAGAACTAAACGAACCGTCAAAACTAGAAATTGTCGAGGAAGCATTATCCACGATCCACCCAATTACAATAAAATACAACTCGAAGTCAGACAGAAAAAAATATATACGATCAACAAAAAAGATCACAAAATCAGGCGGAGGAAATCGAGGACATAGAAGACAGAAATGACCCGCCAGACAAAGAAAGTGATACGGAAGATAACGAAATCGACGATAAAGAATCAGACACTCCAGCTAATAAAAATAAAAATGCACAGATTAAACCTACCATAACTAACATTCAAACACTCAAGGGTAATATATTAGAAACTCGCGATTTGCTATTTTTGCGTAAGGATAATGTAGCATACTTTGTCGACACCAATGGAAAACCATTGGATTCCGGATCACAAAAGCTGTTCGAACGAAACGAAATCCCACGCTTAAGCCCCTTACCTTAGGCGAGGCAAAGGCCGTAAAATATAGAAAACATTACCATATGGCACTACCCATCAGTGAAGGACAACGGGAAGGCCCGGACAATGACTTTAACCCAGATTACTGCGGTTATAAAAAACTTACGGGATATCGCCGACAGATTAAAATTAGAAACACTCAGTATCGCAAAAACAGATAATGTTAATAACGTACCATGGAGTAATATAAAATCTGTTTTACAATTAATTTTACCAATTCAACAACGAAATTAATTATAGTAATGGATTAATTAAATACCCTCCTAAGGATCTCCGCTCAGTTATAATCGGTGAAATGCACTGCTCACCTACCGGAGGACACCGAGGTGTTACAAAGACATATCACAGAATAAAGCATAAGTATTATTGGGAAAATTTAAAATCCGACGTTCAACAATATATTCAACAATGTTTACAATGTCAATTGAAAAAACTAGTGCGGGTAAAGACGAAACAACCTATGATAATTACTGACACACCAGGAGCTTCTTTCGATAAAGTAGCAATGGATATCGTAGGACCTCTGTCTAAAACCGAAAGAGGCAACGAATATATTTTAACTCTACAGGATCAATTAACTAAATTTTGCATGGGAATACCTCTGCCAGATCAAACTTCCGAACAATAGCGGAAGCTTTCGTGGACAGATTTATATGTGTATTAGGAGCACCTAAAGCACTATTAACTGACCAAGGAAGAAATTTTATTAGCGATTTAATGAAAAAGATTGCTAAAATATCAGAATTCGCAAATGTCGCACAACCGCCTTTCACCCTCAATCAAACGGATCGTTAGAAAGATCACATCATGCATTAGGAGAATATCTTAAACAATATGCAAATGAACAAAAGCAATGGGATAGATGGATAAGCCTAGCAATGTTTAACTATAACACCAGCGTACACGAAGCAACGAAACATACTCCATACGAATTAGTTTTCGGTAAAATAGCAAGAATTCCATCAAATGAACCTCTGGCTCTAGAAGATAAATTAGCTAATTATAACGATTACTTAATAAACCTCGTCACACAACTTCATAATATACAGACGAATGCTCGCAAAAACGTCGTCGAAGCTAAATTCAAATCCAAGAAACACTACGATAAAAAATTAACCCTCAAATCTTTAAACCTGGAGATCACGTTTTTTTATTAAAAGGACCTAAACCAGGTAAATTTGGAGACCAGTATACAGGGCCGCACGAAGTTTTGGAAATATTAAATAGGAATAACATAAGAATCAAAATAAAGAAAAACAGCCGAATTGTACATCCAATCGATTACGAACCTCCCATATTAAATAACGTAAGCAAATAAATTATATAACTTTTCAGATGGATCTCCGGATAAAAGGCATAGTTACAATAATAATACTAACATTATGGGCTCGAAAGGTTCACGGAATAATAGGATATGATTGTGGGTCCGCTTCAGCAAATCTTACGACCTTATCACTGGTAACGTTGAAGAATGCGATATTCCACTACCTGTAGTCACATCCAGTCAAGTCTTCATACATCTAATGCAACTCAACGAATTCGAATCTGTACACGTAATTCAATGTAAGGTCGAGATCGATCGATCGATTAGAAATGTGGAATGTTTTCCCACAATTCAGATGTTCTCAACGGAAAATATGCCTATATACACGAAGTAACCAAAGAAGCTTGTTCGCGAATGCACGCTTATGGAACCTTTCACTTAGGAGGAACCATATATATTGGGATTGAATCTAATGAGACTACTAGTCGCCCAGCTACCTTAACCGGCATTTTGGACTCCGACGGAAAAATGTGCCGGAGGAGCATATTCAGATCTTTACGGAGCATGGACAGATGTTATCGTACAGGCAACAGTTAAAATCACCCTACAAGATTACACCGCTAACGTCAAACTGAGCACTAACCGCATACATCTTAGATCTGGAGTAGCCTGTGATTTTAGTGCCACTAAATGCACCGACTTAGAAGGGGGAAATACCTTCTGGGATCCCATACCTAACGACTCCTGCAAATCACCTCATACAGTCACCTATACAGAGGTTACGCAGAAAAGGTAATCGATACTGCAAATAAACATTCTCAAATCGCTTATACCGTAAACGCTCAAGATACAGTCTTCGCCTTAACCAGCACTGGCAAATTCTCAGCGTGTGGATATACGCTCATTCGAACCGAGCATCCAAAATTAGTAATTCGAGAAACTCAGCCCGATATGGATGCTCCCAAACGTACCGGTCGTGTAGCCAATCTCGACCTTTTCACCTATATGAATTCAAAATTTGTCTACGTGGAAAAACACATCCGTGGGCAGATTAATCAATTATACAGAAACATCTTATTACAACAATGTGATCTTGAGTCGAAAATGATGCATAACGCTTTAGCTATAGCTACACGATCTCCCGATATTTTGCATATCATTTTATGAAAGAACCAGGATATATGGCCCTTTTGGCGGGTGAAGTAATTCATATAATAAAATGCGTTCCAGTAGAAGTAAAAATAATTCACACTCAAGAATGTTACGAGCAACTACCAGTAATGTTTAATAATGAAACATACTTTTTAACACCGAAAACACATATATTACTACGACAAGGCACACAGATCACTTGCAATTCATTTGCACCTCCCATGTACCTCCTTGGAGACTCTTGGTATAAAATTATGCCAAGGCCTGTGGAAACACTTGCGCCTACCGTCATAAAACCCATGACTAAACCAACATGGAAATACGTTAGTCCCGGAGCACTTGCTACCAGCGGCATATATACACAAAAGATTTGGAAGACCTAAAGGACCACATAATGTTCCCCGCCGAGAGACCCGCCGTCCTCAACACCATGGCGAGAGGATTAATGGGGCAGTCAACTGTGATACGTGGAGGATCGATTGCCAACTTGATCGACAAAGCTTCAATAGAAAAAATTGCAATTTCAGCCTGGGAAAATTTCTGGAGCAAATTTTTAATCTTCGGCAATATTAGCGCCGGCCTAATTGGAATATATTTATTTATAAGGACCATTAAACTAATATTGGATACACTGGTACATGGATATGCCCTACATACAGTATATGGCTGGTCGATATATCTAATAGGAGCAATATGGGACTCATTAACTCAGCTCTTACTACATCTGGCACGGGGAAAGCCTAAAAGCGAAAATGCCAGTGCCCCGACTCAGAAAAACGATTCGGGACAAAAAACGTCGGCTAGCGCACCACTCCATGATATCGAATGGCAGGCAAATATTCAGCCTGTCGAGTCAACGAACGAAAAACCGGAACGCACTTATCCCCTCCTTCCCTCGAAGGAGACTCCCGTTTACACCTTCGAACTCAAGGGCTAATAAAAGAATCAAAATAAATTTCTTTACTTACTACATCAACCCCGCCATTTCGAATCGCATGCTACGTCATGTTAGAAATCAAATAATAATAGAATCAAAATAAATTTCTTTACTTCCTACATCAACCCCGCCATTTTGAATCGCATGCTACGTCATGTTAGAAATCAAATAATAATAGAACCAAAATAATTTCTCTAACCCCTGCATCAACCCTGCTACCTTGAATCGCATGCTACGACATGCAAGAAAACAAATCACAACATTCCCTTGTAGACATGGAAGTCAAGCACATCAACACTCAGCTGCTGACTCGTGGACCGCTTAAAATCAAAGTCATTAAGGTGGATTCGCCTGTATCCTTCTGGGTGCACATCGAAAAAGCACGGGAGGACCTTGATGACCTCATAGACGACCTGACACGGAGGATGACACGGAGAGCCCACTTTCTACACGAGCGGCTCGATCGCATATATCCGGGTGAGGTGGTCGCCATCCAGGAAGGAAAACGGTGGCAAAGGGGGATAGTACTCGGAAGAGCCGGCAAGGATAACATGGTCTCAGTCGCCTTACGAGACTGGGGGCGCGTAGTTCAGAGGTCCCTTTTGAAATCTACACATTAGAAGACAGATTCCGTGACCTTAAATGGCAGGCAATCCGTTGTGGGCTTGCAAACATCCAGCCTGTCGGGTCAAAAAGGAGATGGTCCCGTAGGGTCAATGGACTAGCTAAACTTCTAATGGAAAAACGAAGTGGATGGATGAAGATCTGCAAGGCAACAAAATTCGGAGACGAAGCTACACTCGTCAGCTTTAGCCCAGATCCTGAAAGTGAGGACGAGATAAACGACCTAGAACAGCTGTTTATACGAATGGGATGCGCGGCGCCCAGCATCCCGGAGAAGAAGTAGCCGACTCATCCACATTCTTCCCCCCCCCCCCCCTATATATACATACATATACCTTTATAAAGAAAGAAAGGAAAAAGGAAAAAATATATATACATACACATACGTTTTTATATAAGGTTAATTTTATATACGTAATATGTTCCCTCTTTAAATAACATGTATATGTAAAAAAAAAAAAAAATATTCCCTTTTCCTTTGTTTCTATAATCTTAAGTTTCATACACCCTCTTGTCTTAAGTTTAATTCAGTATTATAATCACATAACTTTACAATTCCATTTAATCACTTTTGTAACAATTTAGCATATTTTTATAATTTTGCATTTATATCCATAGTTTTATAACTGCAAAATCTTCATTTAATAAGATTTATTTACGCCCGCCTAGATAACTTTAGTTATAATTCTAACTCTATAATCCTATATATTTTTAATTGTATCCCGTATTTATAGCTGAACCTTAGAACGAAATATGTTTCACGTCGGAAATATATGCATTAATCCTCAATATAAGTTAAATTTTACTATGTTCTTTCTTTTAAACTGCATATAAAAAAAAAAAAAAAAAAAAAAAAATATATATATATATATATATATATATATAATGGTAGTAATAATTATAACAATGATAGTAGTAATAATAATAACGTGAGAATGTTTTCTTTTCATTCTGAATTAATAACAGAAAAAAAAGGGCACACCCATTGGCATGAAAATAATGGTCGCCTGACTGTCAAAAAGCGCGAGGCAAGACGGACGACGGTCACGCGGACAATGTGTTCTAGCAGGTTTCAGTTTTCAGTAAAGACTTTTATCGCCCCATTAAAGAAAAGAAGAACAGCCTCACGTAAACCAAAAGCATGCGCGTTGCGAATAACATTGAGAAATATATATATATATATCCCTCGTACGTCCAAATGTGCATGTAAAATAAAAATTTCCTCATCACTCAAATTGCTGAAATATAAAATTACCATTCTCTAAAATTTCCATTTCGTGCACATTTGGGCAGTAGCATAAAACAAGCAGGACGAAAGAATAAAGGAAGGGGTTATGGAGGTCGCCTTTTTCTTTCCTCCTTCTTAACACAAAAAACAAAGGACTAGCCTTTCAAAAAAAAAAGCGACAGAAAACCTTGCGAAAAACGGAAATCGTTTCTCAATCATGAAGATTGCAAATGTTGTGTTATACACCCCCAACATTTGTCTAAGGCGGGGGGTGTTACGTCCTGCGGACTTAACGATTTCCATTTTTTTTTTTTTCGTGGGAACCCTTATGCGCACAAGATAGCCGTAAGATTAGGATAAGAAAACGGAGCACGGACGGTTATCGAACGGCGAGTGAGCCTGGATCTCTTCACATTATTTTTTATGATCAAAACTAGCTATTTGCTTAGACAACTAAAAGCAACCCTCTAGATGACATATTACTAACAGACGGGGCATACGTAACCAGAGTTTCGCCAGGGGTGTCGGGCCCGACGGCTATAAACCCGGCGACATTAATGCCAAAGAGAGTTAATAAAATCTCTTATCACATCAAGTAAGATTCTAAATACACGTGGGAAGTTTCTGGTTGCATAGATAACCAGAGCTATCGGGCCCAACAGCTATAAACTCGGCGACATTAATGCCAAACAAAATTAATGGAAATCTCCTATTGCATCGAGCAAGATTTCTAAACACACGTGTGGGGAAGTTTCTGGTTGCATTTAAGATTTCATGTCCGTCAACATAAACACAGGAGAAGTCGGCGATAGCCGAAAAACAGATGTGCCACTGGAAGAGGTGAAGGGTTGCACCGCCAGATAAGACGGTGAGGGCCTTACGAGAGGACTCACCAATGAACAGCCGGAAAAACCGATAACCGTCTCAAGCTTTCTAGGATAGGCGGAAACTGAAAATTACGTCTCGATCGGAAGAGAAATCCACCAATCGCGACATATTAAAAAACAATCCCGCCTCCTTAATTTTGTATAAAAACCGCGACCCTACGCACTTGGCGTGACTTCTTGATCCGGCACCAGGCAGACTCCTTCTGAGTCCGCGTATCCATCAGTATATTTTTTAACCTTCAGTTTTCCTGCCAATCCTAAGAGTCGCGAATAAATTCTGTGAGTGTCAACTGGCCGCTACCCTCCTCACGGCGACTCCCCTCCGAGACCTGCACTCAACACCAGGGTCCGGCCGAATATATATATATATATAATATATATATCTATATATTCCAGCAATAGTAAGTCATTTTATTTTTAAGTACTCAACTTACACATATGTACAAGTCGCGTTATAATAGCCATACTAATCCTTTCCCTCTTGATTATCTTAGCGATATTCGCTCAAGATAATTAAAGATCCTCGTCCTAGCGGTATTCGCTCAGGACCTTTCCCTCTTGATTATCTTAGCGACATTCGCTCAAGATAATTAAGAATCCTCGTCCTTGCGGTATTCGCTCAGGACGTCCAAACTCTCCCTCTTGATTTTCTTAGCGATATTCGCTCAAGATAATTAAGAAATCCTCGTCCTAGCGGTATTCGCTCAGGACCTTTCCCTCTCAATTATCTTAGCGATATTCGCTCAAGATAATTAAGAATCCTCGTCCTAGCGATATTCGCTCAGGACCTCTAAATTTTCCCTCTTGATTGTCTTAGCGATATTCGCTCAAGATAATTAAGAATCCTCGTCCTAGCGGTATTCGCTCAGGACCTCCAAACTTTCCCTCTTGATTTTCTTAGCGATATTCGCTCAAGATAATTAAAAATCCTCGTCCTAGCGGTATTCGCTCAGGACCATTCCCTCTTGATTATCTTAGCGATATTCGCTCAAGATAATTAAGAATCCTGGTCCTAGCGATATTCGCTCAGGACCTTCAATCCACTGTTTTTCCTTAAAATAATTCCCCGTCTAATTGCTTTAGCGATAATCCGCTCGGAGTAATTTAGAAATCTTTCGCACATAGATGGTATGGAAACACAGAGCGGGCAAAAATCGGAGAGAGCGAATTCTCCACCATCAAAATCGGCAGAATAAGTCCCCTGTTATAACGTCCGTCATCTCCGGGAGATTTATCTCCGAGAGCGCTATAGCCGAACTGCGTCGACTTAACGCTCTCCACTCCGCTCCTGCGCCCGAAATTAGCAGACCGCTCCCGGAAGTAATCGACTTGACGGCTCCGATAGTCGACTTGACCGTTGAAGACCAACACGCGTCGGATTTCGACGAGATCACCGCGCGTTTCTCCGCAATAGAAACGTTCGCCAAGCACACTTTCGCAAACGTAGAATCCGACCAGATGTAAGAACACCTTTACACTCACCACTCTATCCACAATTAATACACACATTTATATACATATATGTTTATATCAATTAAGAAAAATGAATATTTGTCTACACGCTTAGTCTATAATTATTTTATAACCATTTTTCTTTTTATAAACGTTATCTTGAACAAGTCTAAGCAATATGCGTATTATAATACCTCTTACACTCAATTACAAATTAAAACTAAATTTTGTTTTGTGACAACGACGAATTGTTTAAATAATAGATAATAAATGTTTTTACGTTTAATGTAATTCTGCATTTCATTCCTTTAATTTAAGACCCATTATTCTACACCACTCGAGAACGCACGAGGTCCGATCCTAAGTTAAAGAGATTAAATTCTCTGACTTAAAAGAGGACCGACGATCGCACTGCGTAAGGAAAGCGTCCCAGCGTTCTTACGGACCCTGACCTTTCCTACGCATTCAAAAGTGCGTTCGGCTCGTGCCACGCGCCTCAGAGCGCGTGCCTGCGGGCAGTTATAGTAAGTATCTGGTTGCGTCCTTCCTTACCCCGACCCCTCCTAACCACGGGGTTGGACGTAACAGGATATTACAGGAGATTTATACCAAATTTTTCAAAATTAGCTAAACCTTTAACAAATTTATTAAAAAACGATACGCCTTTTAATTGGACATCTGTTCAAGAAGAATCATTCGAAATGTTGAAACAGAAATTATGCGAGGAACCAGTCTTGCAATATCCTGACTTTTCGAAACCTTTCATTTTAACTACCGACGCTTCCGGAACTGCCGTAGGGGGCATATTATCGCAAGGAGAAATAAATAAAGACCGACCGATAGCATACGCATCACGAACTTTAACCGACAATGAAATAAAGTATGATACATATAAAAAGGAAGCTTTAGCCATAATATATTGCGTCAAACATTTCCGACCATATCTATACGGGCGAAAATTTACTCTAGTTACAGACCATAAACCCTTGCTTTGGTTCAAAAACGCACAAGATGCAAACATGAGAATTCTCCGTTGGAGATTGAAATTAGCGGAATACGAATACGACGTAGTATATAAAGCAGGCAAGACCAACGTGAATGCCGACGCTTTATCAAGGAATCCAGCAAAAAGCTAGAGAAGAAGCAGATTGCAAAATAATAAATCACAAAAAACTTCTAAATCCGAATGATCCCAAAGATGCGGAAACAATTTCCAAAATGCTAGAAGAATCTGATGAGGACGAAGAGGACGAGGATTTCGATCTATACCTCTCAGACGATGAAAAAATGGAAGACTTACTACCTGACGATCAACCAGACAAAAATACAGATTCAATACCATTTACGCAGGAAGAACTAAGTGAACCGCCGAAACTAGAAGTTGTGGAAAAGGCATTAATCCACGATTCCCCTAGTTATAATAGAATACAAACTCGAAGCCAGACAGCAAAAATTATACATAATCAGCAAGAAAGATCGCAAGATCAGGGAGATGAAATCGAGGAGATTGAAGATAGAAACGATCCGCCAGACAAGGAAAGCGACTTTGAAGATAACGAAATAGACGATAAGGAAGACGAATCTAGCGAATCTGGCGTCTCAGCTAATGAAAATAAAAATCTACGGATAAAACCTACCATTATTGATAATCAAATACTCAAGGGCAATATAACAGAAACTCGCGATTTGCTATTTTTACGTAAAGATAACGTGGCATATTTTGTCGATACTAGTGGAAAACCATTAGATTCCGGATCACAAAAGCTATTCGAACGAAACGAGATCCCACGCTTAGGCCCGCTTACCTTAGGTAAAGCTAAGGCCGTAAGGTATAAAAAATACTATCATATAGCACTACCCATCAGTGGAGGACAACGGGAAGGCCCAACAATGACTTTAACGCAGATTACTGCAGCTATAAAAAACTTACAGGACGTCGCCGACAAACTAAATTTAGAAACACTCAGTATCGCAAAGACAGATATTGTCAACAATGTACCATGGAATAATATAAAATCCGTCTTACAATTAAATTTTACTAACTCAACAACCAAAATAATCATATGTAACGGATTAATTAAATACCCTCCTAGAGATCTCCGTTCTATTATAATCGGTGAAATGCACTGTTCGCCTACCGGAGGACACCGAGGCGTTACAAAGACATATCATAGAATTAAACATAAATATTATTGGGAAAACTTAAAATCCGACGTTCAACAATATATACAACATTGCTTACAATGCCAATTGAAAAAATTAGTGCGAGTAAAAACTAAACAACCTATGATAATTACTGACACACCAGGATCTTCTTTCGACAAGGTAGCAATGGATATCGTAGGATCGTTCATCCTGAATCTACCCGGAGCGGCAATCTTCGCGCGACTATACACCGTGGACAGGAGTCTCTTGGCGACAGCGGGCGTCACGTCCGCCGGTCGCATTCCGATCGTTCTATGCCTGCGATGGTTGTAATTCGACAACAGACGCGGCAGCGCATCGACCCACGCGTACGAGCCGTTGAGCGTGAAAAGTTTCCACATGTCGTTCTTCAGCGTGCGATTGAATCTCTCCACCACCGACGCCTTCATCACCGAGTACGTCGAGTAGTGATATATGTCGCGTTCTCTCATAATCCCTCGCACGTTGGCGTTGTAGAACTCCTTTCCCTTATCCGTTTGCAGATTTCTCGGATATCGCGCGTCCTCGCGAAATATCCTCGACAGGGCCGCTGCTACCGCGCTTCCGCTCTTGAGCGGTAACGCCCACGCGTACTTGCTCAATACGTCGATAACCGTTAGTATGTAGTAGTAACCCTTGTTGTGTCGCGCGTAGGGACGCATCTCAACTACGTCAGCCTGCCACAGATCGTCGTAACCGCGCACCACGACGCGACGTCGCGGGAAGTTTCTCCGCGCCGGTGCATGCAGCTCCTCCACGAGTCTCCGCTTCTCGGCGCTCATCGTTGCGCGCGTGTCTTCCTCTCTCGACTGCGCGCAAAAAAGACGGCTCATGCACCTCCTTATTGACGTTCCCCCCTGTTACCGCGAATGTCCGCTTTCGCTATCGCTATCTCTCTCGCGAGCGATTCCTTCGTCACCATCACTCTTTCAATCTCGCGGAATTTGGACAGAAAATCGTTCAGCGCGATTCTCAGTCCGCTCATGACGCCGTTTGTCTTATTCACGTCGTTTCTCAAAGAATTCGTCTTGCTCGTCGTTTCTTCGATGGCTTTCTGCGCGCCGAGTATCTGCTCCGTGTGTGTGGACTTGGATTTTTCCAAATTCTGTATCTGTTTTTCCATCTCCTTGAATTTAGCCAGAAACTCATTCATCACGATTCTCAGTCCGCTCATGACACCGTTCGTCTTATCCGCGTCATTTTTCAAAGAATTCGTCTCGTTTGTCGTCTCTCCGATGGCCTTCCGCGCGTCTAGTATCGCAGTTCTGAGTCCGTTCACGTCGCCGTTTATCCTGTTCACCTCGCTTTCCACCGTTGACAACGACTTATTTGTTTTTTCGTAAAACGACTCGATCTCCTTTCCCGATTCTCGAAGCGCGCGTTCGACGTAACTCTTGTTCGTCGCGTCGCTGTCGATCTCCGGCGCGGCTAGACGTCGTAGCTTGCGCTCTCTCGCGTCGTAGGAATCCTCGTTCAAGCAGAGCGCGCTGTCTCGCACGTAGTTTCTCAGAGAGTCGATCGAGGATCGCGATCTTTCCGTTGCGAATCCACCGCCGTCGCCGCGTTTCCTCAGAGACATTCCGAATTTGTTCACCGACATTGCGCCGATCTTGTCGAGAATCGCACTGCCGTCGCGACCGACGGGACGGTTCAATTTATATAATAAGACCGATCTCGCGAAGCTCCTCGATTATCGATTGAATCTCGTTACCGTGCGCGTCGTTGCCCGCTCGACGAGAGGCCTCGAGCAATCGAAGACGATCCACCAATTCATTAGGCTCGTCCCAATAAACGTAATCTATTGCATTGTTGTTTAATTTCATAATCGGCGGTAATCTGGTTACGCCAGCGCCCTTTCTATTACTGCCGATTCTCTCGCGCGATATCAACGGACCGATGATGTTCCTGTATTTACGCCCTTTGTTACCCATGATGGGGTTAAAGGCACTGTAACCGCGTCTGTAAGCATTTGTCGCCAACAGTATACTTTTGTATTTTTGCGCGTCATCCTTGGTGTAAATTGCGTCATCGGGAAACCTCTTGAAGATTAATTCATACAAGCCGCGCGTGCCCGCATATCTCACCCCGTCCACGATCACGGAATCGTCCGTGTTCACGTCGAACCGTTTGTCACCGAGCATCGTGCCGTCAAACCCTATGTACACACCGTAAACGTAATCCATTTCGTTTTTCGGGTCCCCGCTTAGAAGAGCACCCACGTATCTTTGTCCCAACGGGCCCAATTTACTGTGCAGTTCCTCGTGGCCCTGCGGCGTTCGTAGAACGGACGTTTCGAGGGAGGGCAACGGCGACGGGTGCGTCTCGAAAACTTCCTCCTCCTCCATCCGCTCGTACGGTGATAATTTTCGCGGTTCCAGAGGCGTGGAGTGGATCGCGGGCATCTCCGACTCGGCGCTCGTTTGTTTTTTTCTCTTCTTAAGTCTCAATATCATCCGTCGCGTGAATTTTCCTTCGTCGTCGTCGTCGTCGTCGTCATCGTCACCTTCGCTATCCTCGCGTTTCTTTTTAACGACGATTCCTTTCGTCGTCGTCGCATTGTCGTTCTTGGATTCGCCTCTTTCGACGTGTTCGACGATTTGTTTCAACGGGTCGACGATCGGTTTGAATCGTCTCTCGAGAGCGATCTCGTTCTCCATACTGCCAGTTTTCAACGCTCTATATTTTCTGCGTATCGACGCGCGCGTTTTAGCGATCTGTCGCGCAGTCTTCTCTCGTTCGGCGGTGTCCTTCGCGTCGCTCATCGCTCTCGGAACGTTCGACAGCTACTGATCGCTCTACAGTACGGCGAAGTCGTTGAATCCCCGTCTGTATCTGCCGTTTTGTAGCGCGCTGTCTTTGTCTATCACCACGAAACCGTACCTGCGCCGCCAACACTCGCGACACAACGCGCAGAAATCTTCGTACGGCATATCGGGGCTCACGTGATCGTCGTACACGTGTCTCAGATTAGTCCCATCTTGCCTAAATAGAATCAGCAGATTCGCGTTGTCGCGTATCAGATGCTTAGGTATCTTAGCGTACGTTTGACAGAGATAGAAACAATCGATATTCGAATGTCGACCCATGGCGAAGTATTCCCTGATTGTCGCAGGCCACATCGTCGAACACGAATATCGAATCGGGGAGCGCCTCGCTCGGCGGCACGACGTCGCGATTATTGGAGAACGCGCGATAACCAATCTCGTCCATCGATTCGAACAGTCTATCGAGGTAACGATACTTCGGCTGATGCAGAGATTTCGAGTACACGTATACGTTCTCGAAACGCAGACCGTGCTGACTTTCCAGTAGGCTTATAAACACGTTTGTCTTACCGCAGTTGGAAGGGCCGCAGATGACGCAACGTATCGTGATCGGTAAAAGAGGACCGTGTCGACGCGTCTCTCTTGACGTTAAACCCGACGTCAGTCGCGTTTTGCAATCGAGATTCGACACTCCTATCGCCGACGGTTGTCTCACGAATCGCATTGTTACGCGCGTGCGCGCACACTAGCCCTATTTATACGTACGTTCGAGCGGTGTCCCCAGTGACCGCGATGTTTCTCCTCCTGGCGGATAAGCGCGATATTCTCGATCTGTCCGCCGAGCAACTGCATTTCGTGTCGAAGACACTTCTGCTCCGCGACTTTTCCGACTACGTCGATCGACTGTGGGACAAATTGGCCGTTTATCTGAGGACGGATCCCGACGTACGGGACTGTCGTCCGTGTTTGGAACATTACAATCGTCCGTGGCAGAGAACGCACATAGACGGTCCGCCATCGCTCATAAGGGATTGCGGCGCATGTCGCGCGCAGCGGCGCGAAGCGTCGGCAGCGGCCTCCTCGACAGAGCGATAAACGCGCTTCCCATCGAATTACACATTCCTGGCTATCAATTCTGTGGACCGGGTACTCGTCTCGCCAAGCGACTAGCGCGCGGTGATCGAGGTATCAATCCGTTGGACGAGGCGTGTCGCGAGCACGATATCGCTTACTCGCGAAGCGGCGACCTCGCCGATCGACACGTTGCCGATCGGGCGCTAGCTGAAAAGGCGCGCGAGAGTATCACGGCAAACGGCACAACCCTTGGCGAGAGAGCCGCCGCAACCGCTGTATGGGCTGCTATGAAAGCAAAAACGAAATTGGGCATGGGCGTGAGAAAGAGGAAGAGGAGAGCGGTAACGAGGAAGAAAATTCTCCCGGTGGCGAATCGCGGAGGCATTCTACCTTTTCTACCGATATTGGGAGCGCTCGGATCCCTGATTGGTGGAGCTGCTGGCGTGGCCAAGGCGGTGAACGACAGCAAGGCCGCTCGACGTCAGCTCGAGGAACTGCAACGTCACAATCGCGCATTAGAGGGTCGCGGACTGTATCTCGCGCCGTACAAACGCGGTAGCGGCGTGACGAGCAGAAAGACGAGAACGGGTAAAAAAAAAATTACCGAAAAAGACGCTGACTATGACGACGACGACGACGACGCTTGATTTGTCGCCGTTAGGCGTCACGACGAATGAACAATTGAATCGGTCCGCGCGCCTTTCGCGCATACCTTTCTTTAGGGGCGTGTTCATGCGCGACGCGTTACCGACGAAGGTGCATCGCGATGAGTGCGGAATCGTGAATCTCGACAACGCGGAAGGCTCGGGTACGCACTGGGTCGCCTATGCGAAAAGGGGAAACAACGCGATCTACTTTGACAGTTTTGGAAATCTTCGACCCCCGAGGGAACTCGAGCGATATCTCGGGAGTGACGCGAATATCGTGTACAACCGTCGTTCGTATCAGACGTTCGATCAGAGCATCTGCGGTCAATTGTGTCTGCGGTTTCTCCGAGAGGTCGACTGGAAACGTCTCTGACAGAGAGAAAGGGAGAAACAATCTCGCTATGTCGCTGACTCTCTCGCTAACAGGAAGAAGCAGCGTCCTCTCGGCCAGCCATTTTCCCGCTCTGGATCAGAGCGACGGCGAATACGAAATATGTCTCGCGAATTTTGAGACGTACAACACGATACCGAACATTGACTCCACGAACAATAGATTTTACTTTGACATCGACGACGTGATCGCTATTCCCGAAGGATCGTACGAACTGGACGCTATAGGTAGATACCTGAGAACGGGTATCCTCCGCAAGAAACGTGCGATTTCTTCGAACGGTATAAGCGAGAAGAAGAAGAAGAGAGACGATTACATATAAGTGGACGATAACAATGACGACCACGAGAAAAGCGAACGCTCCATAATTCTGCGCGCTAACGAGAATACCATGAGAAGTGAGATCAAGTGCGCCTATAGAGTTGACTTCACGAAACCGAACATCGTTGGTTCTTTGTTAGGTTTCTCAACACGTCGCGTACTAGAGCCGAACAAATGGTACGCGTCCGACGAACCGGTAAATATTATGCGCGTGAACATCATTCGCGTGGAATGCAACGTCAACGCGGGAGCCTATAGCAACGGCAAGTCGGCGCACACGATACACGAATTCGCGCAGAACGTTTCACCGGGATATAAACTGTCGGAGACTCCGACGCAGATCATTTACCTTCCGGTCATCGCGCGGAGCATAACCGATTTAACGTTGCGCGTCGTGGATCAAATCGGACGATTGATCGACTTTCGCGGGGAAGAGATAACGGTTCGACTACACGTGCGACGCAGAAAATAAAAGAAAAAAATCAGGAACGGATATGTGCGTGCGCGAAAGATGCTCGTTTTGAACGATTCGTTCGCGAGAACTACATCCACCGTTGCCCCGCGACCGTCATCGTTCGACGCTCCGACGAAAAGACAAAGAGAGAAAAGAAAAAACGGACTGAGCCTCGCGAACGTCGCTTTTCTGCGATCTCTGGGATTCGTCGTGAGGAACGATCATGGTCGACATCCTGAGTATCGGAGGTGAGCCGATCTTCGACGATCGCATCATCAAAATCGAGACTCACACTTACAATCCATATGCTAATAGCACGTTCAGACATAACGACGAAATACGAATACCGATACAGCAGCAGGATCTGTACACTTTACCCAGCGAAAGTTTTCTGTACATCGAGGGAGTACTCTCCGACGATGGCGTTCCGGAAACGAATTCGGATACGACGATGGACAACAATTGCGTGGGATTTATGTTCGACGAGATTCGATACGAACTCAACGGCGTGGAGATCGACAGGAACAGAAACGTCGGAATAACGAGTTCGATCAAGAATTTCGTGTCGCTGTCCACCGAGAAGAGCACGAAGCTGCAAAATGCGGGATGGATTTTGATCGAGGATAACGGGGTACCTCGTTGGAGATTCAAAATCGGCGATTTCAATTTCTGCGTATCCCTCGAGGAACTACTAGGTTTTTGCGAGGATTACACAAACGCGTGGTGATAAACGCGCGACACGAACTCATTCTGAGACGTTCTCGAAACGACGCCAATTGCATCATCACGAAACCGGAACGCTACAAGAATCCTGGGATTACTCTGTTGAAAGTGCAGTGGCGAATGCCGCACGTGGTGCTGAACGACGTCAATAAATTGTCCCTTTTACGAACATTGGAGAGCGGACGATATCTAAGTATGAGCTTCCGTTCGTGGGAGCTGTACGAGTACCCGTTACTGCAGACCACGAACAAGCATTCGTGGGCCGTGAAAGCAGCGACGCAGCTTGAGAAACCGCGATACGTCATTTTCGCGCTGCAAACCGGGAAATCTAACAACTTATTGAAACACGCCTCCGAGTTCGATAACGGTAATCTCACCAACGTAACTGTACTTAAATTCAGATTTTTATCCCTACGACGATATGAACTTGGATTTTGAGAAACATAGAACGGCCATACTGTACGACATGTACGTGAAATTTCAAAAGTCGTATTACGGACGCGAGCGCGAGAACGCGCTCCTAACGGTGGAAGAATTCTACAAATGGGGTCCGTTCGTGGTGATCGATTGTTCTCGTCAGAACGAATCTGTCAAAAGCGCCACCGTGGACATTCGCATAGAGTTCGATTGCAAACGCAATATAGATTCCAATACTACGGCCTACTGTCTAATCATTCACGATCGCGTGATCGAGTACAATCCGCTGACCAACATAGTCCGTAAAATCGTGTAAAGGAAAGAAGAACGTATCTATTTGCAAGCGAAAAAAATTCAAACAGAGTGGGGGGGGATAGCGACTGTCCGTAGAGAGAGAGACGATGTCCGCCGAGCGCGACGTACCGATATTCGTGGATCTGCAGGGATTCGTTATCCGGGAAAAGTTCGCAGTTAAAGAAGTGGCCGTGCTCAGAAACGGAAAGGAACTCATTCACCATATATTTCGCGCGCCATTGGCGTGGGATCTCCTGACGAGAGCGGAAAAATCTCGGGCATGTTGGTTGACGGCGAATCATCATGATTTGAAATGGAACGATGGAGAAGTCAATTACGTTCGGGCGAGAACGATCATCCGACGCACCGTGTGCGACGGGCTGAACTGCGAAACGCTCAAGCTCGTCTACGTGAAGGGCGCTGAAAAGAAAGGATGGCTGGAGGACATTCTCGGCGACGCCGTCGGTGAATTCAACGTTAAAATTGAATCGTCAATGGACGTCGAATACGAGAACATCGGTCGACTGGAGACCCTCGTTGCGATCCGATCTTACCTCTGTGGACGCCACGCGAAGAACTGCGCCATGAAGAACGTGTGCAAGTTGTACGATTGGTGGGCGGAACGTCACGCGCGTCTCGACACTCTGTAACGTCACTAATGGATAAATAAATGAAACAGTTATGTTGTAGTTAACGAAAAAATTAATATATTTTTTTTTTTTCTACATACTACATTATTTTGTTTTTCCTTAATGTAAACTTTAGCTCCCTACGATATATATAAAATCAACGTTTGTAGGACTAGACAGTTTAAACATTCCTGCCTTCCCACGATCGCGCGTATAAATCTAACCCACAAAACGCATTGTGTACTTTATTGGTAAAAAAAAGTTCCTTTTCACGACGGTATCTTGTAATGCCCCCACGGTAGAGTGTCGTACGAGTCGGAGACGACGTATCGCTTATCGTCGTCGGGCTGAGAGCGAGCTTCAACTCAGACACGGTGTGCACATCGTGCAACGTCGATCGAATACACGACTGACGCCTAGACTGCTCTATCGCGTCGTTCAGACAACACATGTAGTCGTCGAACGTTATCGTTCTAGCGACCACGTTTCTCTTGATGCCCTTTATTTTCTTCGTGTCGCTCTTTCCCTCGACCTTCAAGGCGTACATCTTCGACCTCAGTCCAACGAATTCCGTCATGACCGCGCCATCGTTCTCGTCCTTCATCAAACCGGGTATCTTTTTGTTGACGCACGGCATGCGGTACGCGTTGTTCTCGGGGTAGCCGCTCGTGTCGAATCTCGCGATGTCGCGCTTCATATCCTCGTACGCATCGTCGCACTCGAGAAAATATATGAGACTGTCGGTGTCCGTGTACATTATCTTACATCTTTCGCGATGCAGCGGCACCATGTAGTCGTAATGAAAGTCGTAGACGCGCGTCTTGGATATCTCGAGAATACACATACCGACGTAGATGGGTTTGTTCAACTTCACCATGAGCTCCACCATCGCCTCCGCGCCGTATCTCCCATCCCAACGCGTCACGAGACGCACGTCGACGTGATCTCGCACGTTTTCCATTGTCTTTCCGAAGACCGCGTTGTTCATTAATTTATACATTTCTCTTTCGAAATCGTTATTAGCGCGTGTTCTGAATCCCGTATTTAGCTCTATATATCCGCGAAGCCACGGAGATTGCGCGAATCGCAGGGCGCGATGAATCCTCGTGACGCGCAATCCGTATCGCACGCATTGCTGCAGATTACGGTAGTGCAGCACGTAGCGCGACTTGTCGCGCAGAGTGGCGAGGAATTTATCGCACCGTTTTCCAGGAGGCTTATCGTGCGTTGGGCAAAACGGAAGGTCAGCGTGAGCGTCGTGGAGTTCATGCGGATATGCAAGGTCGACCTCCAAAATGTAACCGATAGCTGAGTCCAATGTCACGGACATTACGTTGAGACTCTCTGCGTCATCGACCCATTGAAACTTCGCGTACGGCAACGGCTCGCACATCGCCCAACCGTACAAATTGTTAACGTCAAAATACATGAGATACGTCGACGGTTGCGAAGAGTCGTGTGATCGCATGTATTTGTTGTTGGCTCGCGCGTACCTGTTGGAGCATTGACTCAGACCGCCGCGTATACCGCGCTCCACGAACATTACCATGTCGATATCGGTGAGCAATTCGAATCGCACACCCCCGTGTACTTCAGCATCGTGTCCCACGTGTAGCCCGGTAGGGTGTAGTAATGCGCGGGATCCAGTCCGTAAGTGTCGATACAGGAATCGCGAAAATTTTCAAAAATATCCGCCAGGAGAAGCACGTCCGTTTTAAGATACAGATCGCTGTACTCGCCGAGATTTTCAACGCGAAAACAACGCCAGACATTCCGCGCGTGCTCGTAATCGCTCTCGGTCGCGGTCTCGCCGATCAACGAACTGTAAAAAGCCTCGCGCGGTGGTAATTCCGTCACCAGCAACTTATCGAAGCCGTCGACGTACTCGTACGGAAATACGCCTTTACGCGTGAGCAGGTTGAAATCGCTTTCGCTCAGTTCCGAAAATTCTGAACGCATGATCCTCAGCTTGTTCCTATCGAGATACGACGCCAATTTCTCGAGACTGGTGCTGAGAAATTTGAACGACTCTACGAATCGCAACTTCGTACAATTTCCCCAGTTAATGCCCGCCCTCACATTCTTCGTGAACGATATGTACGTCTCTTTGGTGAGCGGTAATAAATCGACGCTACCCTCGAAGCTGTTAGCTATATCCTTGATAATAAAGTGGGCATCGTAACCGGACAAATTGTGAAAGAACACAGGAATAACGTACGAGTCTCTATAATTTAGATTGCAACGCGGATGCGCGGGACCTCTATAATGTCCAGTCAAGTGACAGTGATCGCGCACGCGTTGACCTTCCGATTCGAACGGTCTCTCGCATATGTAACAGTTCGTCGCGATCCAAAAATCTCGTGTCTTGTCCAGCGTGAGCTCCGCCATGGTCACGTTCGTCATGAGTATCTCCTTCGCACGATGCGCGATAACGTTGAGCTCGTTGACGAACTCGACACACAGTCCTCGCCGCGATGAAATCTGTACGCTGGCGCAATCTCATCACTGTACGCGCTGCACAAGTAGTATCCCACGCTGAACGCTCTGTGATGCTGATAGGCGTATCTCTGGACATTATTACCGCGTATCTCTTCTCTCTCCAACAAGCATTCTAGATCGGCGTACACCACGAAGGGAAGTCGAGTCTTCCTACTGTGATCGCGAAAAAAGAGCCACTTGTCGTCGTCGTCGTTCGGAAGAACGATAGCGCAGTCGTTCATCTTTCCACAGTCGACGCTGTGAACGGACAATTTCTTGCTCGAGCAAAAGTAGTGTAGGCATCTGAAAAAAATATGCATGATTTTTTAGTCCACAAACATCTGATTCGGGGGACTCCTTTTTTTTATACCTACCGATCGCATATGTACTTCATGTTCTTGCTCCTGTTTAACTGAGACCCCACTAATCGGGATAGATTCCTTATCAACGCGAAATGACCGACGTTCGAGGTGTTTCGCGAATCTTGCAGATACAACAGATTGACGTGACTGTCCTTCTTATCGTCGGTCAACCACAAAGGGACGATCTCGTTCCGTTCCCTCCGCCAAGTAGTAAAAACGTTGACGGACACGTTGTTGAGTCGTTCGAACCTTGAAATTTGTTTCAGAGTCATAGGAAACTCGATTCCATCGAGATTCAATTGCGTCGAATAGTGAGGATACGAACTACACCTGTCCGTGTTTCTTTGAACGGGATACAGAGCGGAGATTACCGCCCACGCGAAACACGCGTTGTCCGTCGAACGCACGTTGATCACCGCTCTCTTCAGCTTTATCCATCGCGGTATTTCCACCAAACATCCAGCGTGCAAGGGATTACACTTGTTCACGTTCACCATCAAGTGCAATATACGCGACAATGCCCAGCCACTGTCGCGTTCCTGAAACTCCTCCAGAACCGTCAGAGTGGCGTCGATCACGTATCTGTCGTACCACTCTCGCAAATCGGACGTGGGAAACAGCTGACGATTTCTCGTGGCGACGCTTTTGACGGCGGTTTGAGCTCCCGCGACGAACTCACCGTTGAAAATTGTGTTAACCTTCAAACACGCGTGTCTCTCGTGATTGACGCGCACTTGTTCGAGCACAGTGTCCCTCGCGTCCTCGAGAAATAGTCAAGGATCAACGTGATTCGAATTTATCACCGCACCGGTCAGTACGCGATTGTTGAAAGCCGTCTAGATCTCCGTCCACAAAAATCCTCTGCTCGGACCGGCGCCCACCTGCACGAAACGTTGACGCAGAGTGTTTCTCGCTTCTTCCAATCGCGCCACTCGAGCGACAAGAGAGTTTAACGTTCCGGTGTGCGTCGTCCGAGGTTTTTCTCGACATCTCTCCCGCAGAGACGCGAGACTCTCGTCGCACCGTCGTTCCCAATCGCGATACGCGTCCAACGAGTCGACGCCCGTTGCGAGTTCGATGAGATCGCGATCCTCCTCCTGCATTTTTTTTTCTTTTTCGACAGCTCAAGAATGCTTCGACGCGTGATGACAAGTGCTCAGCCACATGGTCCAACCTTCGCTGTCCAGAGGTATATCGAATTTAACTCTTCGACGAATTTCCTTGAATTTCTCGACAGAATTTTCTCTCCGATCTCCCTTCGAAAACTTCCTTGGAAGTCCACGCAAGTAAGAATTCGCTCTGACGGTGTGAGCCACTACAGTCTTCATCCACATTTCCTCACGCGGAGATCGAAAACCGATCTCTCTTCTCAAACTATACGTGGTCAGATTCCATCGTACATTCTCCTTAAACGCGATGACTTCGACCAATTCAACGCTGTCCGTGTCGGACGACAACGACTCGCTGCAACGTAGATCGTCAGATGATAAAGAGTCGTCGTAACTGTCAAAGTCGGACGGAATTTCGAGATCGAGGGAGACCTGATCCATCGTCGCGTTGAGACATTATTGCAAATGAATACGATAAAATTGTTACTTTCCACCACGCACATTGCAGAATCAACTGACTCGCGTCGCGATATCTATTTCCGATCGTATACAATCGATCTCTGACCCGCGTCGCGATATCAATTTGCGCTTACATTTTTACAGACTGATCTCGCACCCGCGTCGCACGGAGTCAAAAGGGTGACAGTTTGAAAACAACAAACAGCGTCGAACGAGAAGGACTCGCCAAGGATAATGAGTCATCGCGCGCGAGTCGGATCACGAAATCAACGACGGCGGATGTACAGGGTCGTTAGGGCGGCAGATAACAGCGTCGCATAACTTTGAGCTGCGACGCGAAAGAAACGATGCTTTGCGGGATAAAATATCGACTGGCGGACATTGAAATTGTTTTCGTCCGCAAGACGAACGATCGATTTCAATAATTATTATTACGATGAGGAAGGAAAAAAATAATGCGCGCGCTTTCGCTTCGCGCGGCTGAAATTTTGCGACGAGGCGAGGACCGGGCGAAAGATCGACGACGACGCGGACGATCGATTTTCGTGGGTCGATTATCGACGGGCCACCCCGCCCCGCCCCGCGGTCCTCTGATCCACCGCTTACGACAGCTTGCACCCCGCCGTCCTCTCACCCACCGCTCTGTACGACCCCACTACGGCGCCTTACATCCCGCCCGGCCCCCGGCATCCTCCCGCCCACAACTGATTTGAAGTTGAAACCCTTATAGTATACCTACTAAAAAGTATTAGAAACATTGTGCAATCTATTAGTAATAAGGGGATAAAAGGCACAGGTAGGAGATCTATTATATTTATGTAACTGAGAATAAGGGAATTATGGAAAATGTTGAGCCAATTAGTGCAAGAGATCTGGAACAAATTGTTGGGGAACTACCACTGACAGAATAGCGCTTCGTTATCAGGATAGTTTTGTGCAGAATAGGACATAAACACTTCAAGCAAACTGAACTTTATTACAGTCGACACATTAGACTTGTGCCGTTCAGGCGTACAAAACAAGAAGAAGTACAGCGGCCTCTCTAGCGAGGAAGAACATAAACATAAAAACTGAACCTAGATAGGCAAACTCACTAGAACGAACAGTCAGACATAAAACGCAGGCGCACTGAGTTTTAAAGAACACAAAGACATTTTTAATATATTGCCCATTTATCACTCCGCCTCAATATAACACGAAAATGTCGTACCTACATAAACATTTTAAACAAAACAAAAAATGATTATTTTTCTTATTTACATTTCCGTAATACCAAGAGATTCACGCAACTTTATAAAGAGCTCACCAGTCAAACCTTTCGTAAAAATATCCGCAACTTGTTCTTTGGACGGAACATACTTTACATCAATCACTTTATTAGCAAACAGTTCTCTAATAAAATTATACTTTACGTCTATATGTTTGAGTCTACGATGTTCCCATTTGTCAAGCAAATGAATGCAAGATTGATTGTCTTCAAAAATTACGGTGGGACCATCAAACATTACACCAAAATCACGCAATAAATTTTGCAACCAAACCAGCTCTGTTGCAACACTCGCCAGTGCCACGTACTCCGCCTCTGTAGAAGACAGTGCTACAGTGGTTTGTTTACGCGTTGCCCATAACACTGTAGCGTTGTATACCCGAAACAGGAACCCTGACGTCGATTTTCGATCTGCATCTCCTGCCCAGCCCAGTCCGCGTCAGCATATCCCATCAGTGCTGCGTCGTTTCCGCTTCCAGACCGTTGATAGAAGAGACCATAGTTGAGCGTGCCTCTTATGTAACGTAAAATTCGTTTCAAACCATTCCAGTGCAGATCAGTGGCATTACTCTGAAAGCGACTGAAGTAATTCACTGATGCACTCAAGTCCGGCCTTGTTGTCAACATCAGGTACATGAGGCATCCGATGAGCTCCCGATATGGTTTCTTCTCGATGATGCACTCCAAATTTTCCTTGTTCAGGTTGTCCTGCTCCTTCCACGGGTTGACTTCCATCGGCGTCTTTGCTGCTTTACATTCGTCCATTTTAAAACGAGATAACAGATTTTTCATATAAGCTGTTTGACTTAAGAACATTCCAGCTTTTGTTCTTTCTAATTTGATACCCAGAAAATTATGCAATTTTCCCAGGTCTTTCATGGAGAACTCGTTCATCAGGTAGGCCTTTAATTTACGTAAATCCTTTTCATTATCGCCAGCAATGATGATATCATCCACATACAGCAGCAGATAGATCTTGGAATTTCCATTCGTACGGATGTACAAACACCTATCATTTTCAGATCTTCTAAATCCTAGACTTCTCACAAACTCATCAAATCTTGCGTTCCAAGCGCGTGGCGCCTGTTTTAATCCATATAGGGACTTGTTTAACTTGCATACAAGATTGGAATTGTTATTGATACCTTCTGGCTGCTTCATATAGATTTCTTCTTCGATGTGTCCATGAAGAAACGCGTTCTTGACGTCCATTTGACTCGCCAATAAACCTTCGTGATTAATAACAGATAGTAGAGTTCGAACCGTGGTTAAACGAGCTACTGGTGCATAGGTCTCTGAATAATCGAAACCTTTTCGTTGCGAACACCCTTTGACCACCAAACGTGCTTTATAACGCTCGATATCTCCGTTCTCGTCTCTTTTAATTTTAAATATCCATCTGTTATCGATCACTCTCTTCCCAGGCGGCAATTCCACAAGATCCCACGTTCCGTTTTCCAGTAATGAATCTATCTCATCTTGTACAGCCTTCTTCCAGTGATCTTTGTCCTCTCGATTTTCTATTTCGCTGAGATTTTCAGGAATTTCATCAAGAAAACTTTCCGCGCTGAGTGCCATAGCACAATAATCATCCAGATATTTAGGCCTGCTTCTAACTCTGGAACTCCGTCGATAACCTGTGTTGCTGCCTTTTTCCTTCTGTCGAGTTGCTTTTGACTTTTCATCGGATTGGTCATCTGTTGATACTTCGTCGTCGCTGGTTTCTGGAACTCCTGCTCCTCCGCCTTGATCCCGCAACTTCTTATTATCTTCAGTTTCCGCTTGACTTGGCAGATTTTTGTCGTAGAAGTTGTCAGTTTCGAAACTAAATTTCGTTTCATCGAATACGACGTCTCTACCAAAGAGTAGCTTATTGTCCTCAGGACACCACAATCGATATCCGTTCGGACAATATCCCATCATGTGACATTTCTTCGAGCGAGACTCGAATTTTCCTCCGACAATTTCCTTGGGAATGTGTAGATAAACTATGCTTCCGAATACCCTCAGTTTCCGAAGATCTGGTCGCTTACCGTACCATAATTCTGCCGGTACTTTATCTTGCAAGGCACATGTTGGACTACGGTTGATCAGGTATACAGCAGCCAGCACTGCTTCCGTCCAAAACCGTTTGTTTGTGTTTGAATTAAGTATCATACATCGAGCCTTTTCTATAATCGTCCTATTCATACGTTCTGCGACCCCATTCTGCTGTGGAGTATACCTGATTGTAAATTCATATTGTATACCGTTACTCTCGAAATATTCTCTTGTTTCGTTGGAGATATACTCTCGGCCGTTATCGCATCTGAAACGACTCACCTTTTTGTTGAAGTGCGCTTCAGCCATTGCCTTGAACATTTTAAAGTGTCTAAGTACTTCACTTTTCAAACTCAAAGTGTAAGCTACCGTGAAATGCGTGAAGTCATCTATAAAGGTTAATACGTATTTCTTTCCGTCATATGAAGTAGTATCCATCGGTCCACAGAGATCGCTGTGAATTAACTGCAACGGACGTTTAGCTCTTACCCGATCCTGTTTATGAGGAAGCTTCGTCTGCCCTCAACACAATACTGACACAACTTCGAAACCTTATCTTCTTTGTCGATCTTGATTCCATCAGTGATGTTCAAAACCTTCTTCAGCCCGTTGTTACTGATATGACCCAACCTCTTGTGCCATAGTTCCGCATCTTCTGACACCGTACACATATTGGCACTTTCCATTTTTTCACAAAAGTCAAGTTTATACAGTTTGTCTTTCCGATACACAATTGCCACGACTGTATTTCCTTTGCGAATCACTCCCTTACTGTCTTCAAAACTTACAATAAATTTGTTCATGTCCAACTTCCTGATTGACAAGAGATTACACTGCAAACCCGGCACCAACAGAACCTCTTTAACCGTGATTGATTTCACTTCGCCATTCACCAGAGTCTGTACGTTTAGTTCGCCAAATTCCTTCGCCGTTAGAATTTGACCGGATTTTGCCACTTTTATTTTTAATGGTTTAGGCAACAGTTTTACATTATTCAGACAAACGTGTTCGTTCGCCATGTGTTCCGTCGCACCAGAATCCAAATACCAATCGGAGTTCTTAACAAAGTTTTCTTCTCCTGCACAAAAAGTGTAGCTTGGACCACTTTCAGTATTGGCTTCAGCTGCAACGTTTGCAACCTCCGAGTTTTTGTTCTTCTTTGGTTTCTTTTTGCAATCAGTTCTTTTATGACCAATCAGGCCACAGTTGTAACACTTATACGGGAAACGCTTTGACGCCGGTTGTTTATTTCCACTAGCCTTGCTGTGATTTGCCGCAGTCACAAACGCCGTTGAAGATTTACTATCGTTCTGCGCTTCCTCGACTGATCCGCTTCGTTTCGCTTCTTCGTCGAGTAGACGATTTTTCACAAAACTAAGAGTCAGCTTGTCGGTCGATAACGTCTCGATCGCTGTTACCACTACGTCATATTCCGTAGGCATAGTTAACAGTAGATGGCACACCACATCCGTGTCTTCTAGCTTCGCCCCTGTAGAGCGCAACTCTCGTATCAACCTATCAAATTTCAGGAAGTGACCTCCCATTGTTTCCGACGTCGAATATTTCATGGTTAGAAGTAATTTTCTGAGTCTAAGTTGGCTAGCTATGCCTTTCCGTTCAAAGGTGTTCGACAAAACTGTCCAGATTCCATGCGCTGTATCTTCATCTTTCACGTATTCAAGATGGCTGTCCGCAATCCGCTGCACAATCTGCGATTTACACTTCCGATCATTCCTTTTGAACTGTTTTAACTGTCCTTCTTTTGCAGAACGCACTTCCGCACTATCGGCTTCCTCAATGGTGACCATTGACGTATACGCCTTTTTTACGTATTCGAGTAGTTCATGTTCCTCTAATAACGTTTCCATGCGAAATTTCCAATTGTCGAAGTTCGTCCCGTCAAACAAAGGGACCTTGAACCTGTCCTGTTCCGCCATGACTGATAGAGAAATCCCGTTCGATACGACGCGTCACAAAGGATTCGCGGTTGCACACTTATTTGCCCGAACAATCACTTATTATCAGTCTGGGCCCATAACCTGACAAAATAGCGCTTCGTTATCAGGATAGTTTTGTGCAGAATAGGACATAAACACTTCAAGCAAACTGAACTTTATTACAGTCGACACACTAGACTTGTGCCGTTCAGGCGTACAAAACAAGGAGAAGTACAGCGGCATCTCTAGCGAGGAAGAACATAAACATAAAAACTGAACCTAGATAGGCAAACTCACTAGAACGAACAGTCAGACATAAAACGCAGGCGCACTGAGTTTTAAAGAACACAAAGACATTTTTAATATATTGCCCATTTATCAACCACGAAAGAACGGAACAGAGGAAGGGATAAATAGTAATATACTGAAAATGGTGCTACCTGTGATAAAAGATGAGTTTGTAGGGATAATAAATGATTCGCTTAGGACAGGTAAATTTCCAGAAGGATGGAAAACATCCACGATACCGATACCAAAGGTAAACAAACCAAAAAAAGTGAGCGAATATAGACCGATTAATATGTTACCGATATATGAAAAAGTTTTAGAGTTAGTTGTAAAAAAACAGTTGGAAAAATTTCTAGAAGACAATGAAATAATAACTGAATACCAATCGGGATTTAGGAAACAGCAGTCATGTGAGACAGCAATTCAAAGTTTTATCGAGAACTGGAAGTTGATGGTTGAGAAGAAAAAAATGGTGGGAGTATTATTCCTGGATCTCAGGAGAGCGTTTGAGACAATAGATAGGGTAAGATTAGTGGAAAAATTATATCAGTATGGAATAAGAGGAATTGTATTAGAATGGATAAAATCATATTTAAGTAATAGAAAGCAGCAAGTTAGATTCAATGATATATGTTCTAAAATAATTGAGACAGTATATGGCGTGCCACAGGAATCCGTATTAGGACCTCTATTATTTATTTTGCATATAAATGATATAGTTAAAGTCTGTCCGAAGGGAAGTATATTTAGATTATTTGCAGATGACACGACCGCAAGTGTAACAGGAGAAAGTTGTGAGGAATTAGTGTTACGTCCTGTGGACTTCGCGATTTCATTCTTTCATATAAAAAACATTTCGTAAGATATTTTTCCGACAAACTATTTTTGGACGACAAGAATCAAATAATATTTGTCGATCGGCGGGCAGATTATAATGCTGATGATAATAAGTCACGATTCTTTCCGACATCAAATCAAACAAATACATATATTAATTGTGAAATCTGGGCCGCCGGTCGACAACCTGTCAATAACCGGTCGCCGACGAAAACTCGTGAAAAACGCTTGACGCTAAACAATAACAGATAGAGGCGAGACGAGACGATGGAAATTTCGAAATCTAGCGTCTCGACTCGCGAGAAATTCTGAAGCCCGCGCCGCCAAAAACGCTAGACAATAGCAGATAAGGACGAGACAATAGAAATTTCGAAATCTAGCGTCTCGATCGGTGAGAAAAACATGTTTTTCGGATAATGACTAATGACAGTCATCATCGGAAATACAAAGTTACCACCAAAAACAATTGAGACATATTTTCTGATAAGCCATCCCTAAAAATCATATATAAACCGCGACGGCGAGACACCGATTTATTACGTAATTCTAAACAGTGGAGTCCGCGCAGAACGCCATTCGTAATATTGCTTCCGGTCTCGCTCCGTGCCGTTGCCTTACATTATTATAACTAAATTCTGTGCGCGCCAAAATCATTACAACGCCGTACCAATCCGAATCAAGGGTCTGGAAGAATCCTCGATCCAGGATCGTCGAAATTACACCCGGAGACATTTCACATCCCGAAACTCATCAAGTAGTAAGTCTCACAAATCCTTTTTTTTCTCTCCTTCTTTTCGTGTTACCCCCTCCCCCCCTCTCTTTTTATGTGGTCTATCACCCATCGGATCTCCGGGAGTTCATTATAGCATTTATTAGTATCGCGGGTTCGAGTTGATCGGCGTAGGCACTGATTTCGCGGCGGTCGTTGGCGTTGTCGCGGGTCTGGCTGACCTGTCGGTCTTTGACTCCCGGCGTCTTCGTTGCTGTCGCGGACTCGGCCGGTTCGCTGCGGCCTTGCCTTGTAGCGATTTCCCTTCTTTTACTTTATGCTCTCGAACGTCCAGGGAAGATCAACCACTGTACAAATAAATATTTTTAGTGAACCCGAAAGTCCCCCATCGTAGGCGGAATCTCCGCACGGTCCTCAAGCGGACGAGGAATCGTCGAAATCAACGAGCGCGAAGGAGATTAAAGAGAATAACGATAGAGTTTCTCCATCGCGAACGAGAGAACGCAGGTCCTCCGCGACTCGCCACTCCGCCGCCTCCACCAGCCCTGCTGGAGGAACCGTCTCCGCCGCTGCGCCAATCGCCTCCTAATTCGCCTCCTGGAATTCCCCCTCTTAATTATCACATATTCCCCGACACCCCCGATTCTTCCCCCATATTCGAACCCTCTTATTCTCCGATTCGCCCCGGAGAATTACCTGACTCTCCCTCCCCCGTACCTTTCTTCAATTCTTCCCCCATACGAGAAAGCTCATACTCCCTCGTTCCTTTCGAGGAACTTTCCAGGGCACCATCTCCGGCCCTGTCGTCCACCTCGAGCATTGAGATTCTCGAGCAAAATCCACTACATTCACATTTCCTCCGCAACATACCCGCATATTTTCGCCCCTATACTAGACACATCCCTGAGGGGACTCCTGCTATTGGCCCTGGGGTGTTCGACATTGACGAACTCCGCTCGGTCATCCTCAGAGCCGATCCCAGCCATTTTATTCCCGTTTTTATCCCCGATCACGAATACCCATATACAATTTCCGTTTACCTTCTAAGAGACTTATTCCACCGTCCTACAGCCACCCTCGAGGAAGTAGTCGATCCCGAGGTGATTACCCTTGACTAATTATAGCATAAATATTATTTATTCCATGTCTTAATACACACCACACGCACACTTACAACTAGTTAAATTCTCGCTCCCGATCTCGATGTAATAATAGCGGGCAGGATGTCCATTTCTAAATAGGTTTCCCCTTACAAATCCTGCCCGATCACCCCCGCACCTTTGTAACACCCGCGATGAATACACACATACATTTTACACTTAACTTTATTTCAAAAGTTTCCGATCTCGCATTTTAGTTGCCTTGTTCTCACTTTTGTAATGTTATCGATACTTAAGTTAAATTTATAATAAATGGTTTTATGTTTGATATAAATTCCAATGTCATTTATTTGACTTAAGACCTCACCCACTACTCATCCCGCTCTCGAAATCGCACGAGGTCCGATCCTGAGTAAAAGGGATTAAATTCCTTGACTCAAAACAGGACCAACGATCGCACCGCTCACCACAGGCGTCCTAGCGTCCTTACGGACGTTGACCCTTGCTGAGCCATCGAAAGTACGTTCGGCTCGCGCCACGCGCCTCAGAGCGTGTACCTGAGGGCAACATTTGTAGGTATCTAGTTGCGTCCTTCCTTACCCCGATCCCTCTGGTTAGCCTTTCCTTGCTTTCCAATTTTTCTTATCCTAGTCCCGGGGTTGGACATAACATTAGAAATGAAACTAAATATGGTGCTCAGTATACTTAAAGAATGGATGAATGTAAATATGTTAAAAATGAATGCAGATAAGACCAAATATATGATAGTTAGAAGTATAAGGAAAGAAATAAAAACAGACATAATAGTAAAAAGTTTGGATGGAACTGTAATAGAGCGTGTCGAGATAACGAAACATCTGGGTGTAATGATCGATAGTAAACTCCGTTGGGAGGATCACTGTGATTATATTGTAGAATATGTATCTTATTTTAAAAATTTTGGATTGCCGCGCTACATTAAGGTCGGATGTGCTGAAGAGGGAGCCGCCGCTGCCCTCGAGTCAGTTCGCTACCGACGAGAGACGTGATCGAACGTGTGAATCACGTTTGCGAATTCAGAAATATATTCCTCAAAAGTATCGTGCGTATTCTCTTCCGCCCAGAAATTCTGCCATCCTAACGCCCTTCTCCTACAATATGTTAAAGAAAATAGGGAAAAAAGTGAGTTTTCTGAATAGAATAGGAAATGATATATATCGGTTTACACTAGATGTACTGTGTATAAGTCTATCATAGCGCCTCATTTTGAATATTGCGCAACGATGCTAGTAGGTATGGGTGAAACGCAACTGAATCGACTGCAAGTGGCGCAAAACCGTGCCATGAGAGTCATATTACAATGCTCGCGATATACAAAGGTAGAATTGATGCTGCAAACCCTTAGGTTTATGAATGTAAGACAGAGTCTAATGTACAATGTATGCATTTTTATTTTTAAGATAGTAAGAGGCATAATGCCAAAACATTTAAGTAGTAGGATAGAATTAGTAGCAGATGTGAGTGGACGGCAAACAAGACAGACCGGGAATATTGCAATACAATTTCGTAGAACGAAAAGCGGGCAAAAAAGTTTGTTTTGTGAAGGCTTAAATATGTTGTTACGTACGGAAATTTTATATTAAAATTTCGGACGACACACGTTGAAAATTTTGAACGCTTAGACGACTCACGTTAGCTCGGAATTCCGAGGGAACGGTCGGCTCAATGTAAATGTTTAGGTTATCTTATCGGAGTCCGTTGAAGGGCTGGGGGCCAGATGGGCCCAAAACTACGCTTCTAGAATGTTCTAGAAGCTTCTAGAATACCCCCCCCCCCCTTAAGACGCGTAGGAAAAGGCGGGAAACTCGCGCGGGAGATTCCGGTCTTTTTCGGGTATAAATAGGGCGGAAAAACGCCGCGGAAAGCAGATAAGTTTTAACTTCGGTCCTGACTAGACATAGTTCTCAAACTCTCTCCTAACTCTCTTATTCAATTTCCTACGTTCCACTATACGCTAAGTTCGAGCATTCGCGCTCAATTCTGGGACTTAGTCCCTGCACTCTCATACCTTATAAGACCGCGCTTCACGCACAAGTTGTACTGAGATTTTTAGAATAAAGGTAAGATTAGTTTGAAAAGGAACAAGTTTGAAAATCTGGAATCTCATCTCGTATTCTTAATCAATCACTTCTGGTATTCCGACTCGCAGTTTTCGCTGACAAAAGTGTGGCGATCTGTGCTGGGGCGCTGACGAAGAGTGTGGCGAACTGGTACTTTCGCTGCCGAAAGGCGTGGCGATTACGGGGTTGGTTTCCAGAAAAGACAATGATCGTAATAAATTCCCGAAAGTGAGTTTGACCTCTACGCTGACAATCTGAGCGCTGACGAAGAGTGTGGCGAGCAGAGTGTGTGGCGGATTGGTTTTAGAACGCTGCCGAAGAGTGTGGCGAGCTTAAAACTCATTTTCGTGAACGCGGCTGAATGACGAAGAAAGGAGGTAGACGCGTTTAAATCAAACGAATCAGATTCCAGATTAAACAAGCAGTCATTCCTAATCAAGATCCTCTCCCCTTCCTCCAACAATTGCAACAACTAGAAAACGCACCTCCATTTAAACCTATTTCCTGTCGACTTCGATATAGATTATCCCCATTACGATCAGATAAATAAAAGTGATCCTCGGTATAAAATTTTTAAACTCAGATACCTTTTCGGTCCCGAATAATAATAATAATAATAACCTTCACACGACTTGTCCAAATCCCTGGTAAAGTGCTTAAATGCATTGACCAAAAAACGGACGAACAAACAGAACGTGACAATGTATAACGCCCTACCGATAGAAATTAAGCAATGCGAAAGAAATGAACCATTCAAACGTAGGTTAAAAGAATATGTTGTACCTTACGTAGAGGAATTAATTTAAGGATATTTTATATAAAAAATAGCCGAGAAGGCTAATAAAGCTCAATCAATCAATCAATCAATCTCTCTCTCTGCGAAAGGTTGCAGACATGTTTGAACGTGTTTTGACTAGTGATTTGTGATTTTGTGATTTTGTGAAAACTTTTCTTTACGATTTAAACTGATTTTTTTACGACTGTTGTTTTGTGATGCCTCCGCGCCTTCCGCTACTAGACGCTCGAGATTTGGAGGAGAGCGAAATTCAGGGGCAAGTTAGAACCCCCCTTCTATACCTACTCCTAAAATAATGAGACTATTTTTTGTTTTTTATCTGCCATATTAGTTTTGCCATTTTGGATTTTCAAAATTCAAAACTTTGGCTTGAGATTCAAATTCAGCGATCCAAAATATTGTTACGTCCTGCGAACTCCACAATTTCCCTTTTTCGCGTAAATTCGTATTAAGCGCTTAATATATCCCTTAAGGTAAGATAAGTAAACTGAGCACAGACGGTTATCGATCGGCGAGTGAGCTTTGATCTCCTCACATTCCTTTTTTATATACAACTAACTATTTGGCTAGGCGACAAAGCAACCTTCCAGAATAAAGTACTGACAGACGGGGGATACGTAATCGGATTTTTCTATCAAACTTATCTGGCCCATAACTATAAACCCGGCGACACGACGCGCCGAAAAGGGGCCTTAATCCCAGACGGAGTTTGCTCAGGATCTTTTATTGCATCGCGCGACTAGTTCCAAATTACCCGCGCAATTTTCCGACAAACAGATACGAAGTCTAAAACGTGCTTTTGAAAATCTTGTAAGAGCACGTGGCGGAAGTTTCTGTTTGGAATGAAACTATAATTAAGATTAGATAGAATGCATTTGTCTGTCGATACTGAAAATAGGGTAGCAAGATAAACTAGGAACCCAGAACCCTAATAAAAGAGAAATCGACGATAAATAAGATGAGTCACTGGAAAAATCGGTGGGTTGCACCTCCGAAAGACAGTGGGGGCCTTACGAGACGACTCACCAATGAACAGCCGTGAAAATCGATAACCGTATCTAGCTCCTCAGGATAGGCGAAAAACTTAAAATTCTACCCTCTGGGTGAGAAACATCTCGCCCACTAAGAAATCCTTAAAACTAAGATTAAAAACATCCCGCCAACCAGAAGTTCCCAAAACGAAAACCAGACACCTCCCACAACGAAATCCACCCCTTCCATTCCTGGAATTTTCCTATATAAACCCTGACATTGCGGCACGCTCCCTCTCAAAGCTTCTGAGTCTCCTCAAGTCTTTCAAGCTTCAGTCTTTTCATCCAGTTAGCCACTACAATCGTGATCTCTTCCGTTCGAGTCACAATTCTACATTTAAAATCTGTGTACATCGAACAAGAAGCTTCTCCGACTCAGCTACTTCCACTTCAAAAAGGAGGTTCAAGAATTCAGCAAGTAGTAAGTCCCGTAACTCTCTTCTCCTTTTTCGAGCTATCGCCCCCTTTTTCTTTTTAAAGTGGTCTATCAACCATCGGATCCCCGGGAGTTTATTATAACCAGTCTTACTATCATGGGTTTGGGTCGACCGGTGTAAGCATTGGTTTCGCGGCGGTCGTTGGCGTTGTCGCGGGTCTGGCTGACTTGTCGGCCTTTGGCTCCAGGCCGTCTTCGTCGCTGTCGCGGACTCGGCCGGTTCATTGGCACCTTGAGACCGTGGTAGATTACTATCGTGGGTTTGGGTCGATCGGTGTAGGCATTAGTTTCGCGGCGGTCGTTGGCGTTGTCGCGGGTCTGGCTGACGTGTCGGCCTTTGGCTCCCGGCGTTTTCGTCGCTGTCGCGGACTCAGCCGGTTCACTGACACCTTGAGCACGTAACGATCCCCTTGTATGCTTTCGAGCGGGTCCGAAGAAGATCGACCACTAAATAAATAAAATAATTTTAGTGGATCCGGAAGTTCCACCCCCTGAAAGGCAGAATCTCCGCTCGATCAAGCGGAAGAGGAATCGTCGGAACAAGCGGGCGCGAAGGGAGCTTGACTTCCCCCCAGAATCAGACAACCTAGGTCCTCCGCGACTCCCCACTCCACCGCCTCCACCCGCTTTTACGGAGGAACCCTGTTCGTCACAGCCGAATCGCCCCGTTATCACACCTCCTCATCCTATTGTCCTACCCTCTCGCCCTGACTCCGCACCTTCTCGCCCTGTGTCGTGTGGCCCCTTTTCGCGTGGTCCCCGTCACCCCCCAATCCTGCCTCCTTACTGGAACCTCCCGGTTCCCCCTCCTCTTCCCGAAGTCCGTCCCCGACCTCCTCGACCGCCTCAACCGTCGATTTCGAGGAAGTAATTGATCCCGAGGTTATTACACTAGATCACTAGATTAACCCACAAAATCTGTTAAAATAAATTTAATTTATCAATTATTTAATATGTTTCGACAATCAGACATCCGATTTTTGTATGTTTTGATTTAATTTAATACCACATATACTCACACGCCGTACACACATATTAGCTAATTTCATGTAACCTCGTTTTTTTTTTTACTGATTGTAACAATAGCGGGCAGGATGTCTATTTTTAAATAGGTTTTCCCTTAAAAATCCTGCCCGATCACCCTCGTACTTTTGTAACACCCGCGAAGAATGCACACAAACATACACCTCGCACATACATCTTACACTCAAATCTATTCTAATTCTTTTCAATCTCGCGTTTAATTTGCTCTCACTTATTGTAATATCGATAGTTTAATTAACTCAAATTTATAATAAATGTTTTGTTTATATTAAATGTATGTTTTTCCATTTATTCGTAACTTAAGACCTCTCCATTACTCGTTTCCCGAAATCGCACGAGGTCCGATCCTGAGTTAAAGGGATTAAATTCCCTGACTCAAAAGAGGACCGACGATCGCACCGCTCACGAAAGGCGTCCAAGCGTCCCTACGGACGTTGACACTTCCTGAGCCATCGAAAGTGCGTTCAGCTCGCGCCACGCGCCTCAAAGCGTGTACCTGCGAGCAATATTCTTAAGCGTCTAGTTGCGTCCTTCCTTACCCCTACCCCTCTGATTAGCCTTTTCTTCGCTTCCCAGTTTTTCTTATCTTAATCCTGGGGTTGGACGTAACAATATTCCCAGGTTAAAAAAAACTGGTCTGATACAAAATTTATGACACAAAGGGTTAAAATAGGACACTCTGTATATGTATACGCCGTATACTTTCTGAAACATATTGTAACATAAAATCAAAAATATTGTTTGTAATAAAATATTTCAACAAGCACGCATATATTTTTCTGTACGTACGTAATAAGCGTGTATACATTGTTCTTTTAATGCGTTCACGGATGAAAATTAATGATGTCATAATGTTAATGAATATTTTAAGAATAAAAGACTTGTTGAGAGACTTCCATTTATAAAATAAGAATTAATTAATTAAAATAAATTGTTACGTCCTGTTGACTTCACGATTTCTTTCTTTCGTGGAATCACTCATTTTATCACACGAAGTAGACGGAAACCATAAAATAGCGATTATCAATTGACGAAGCGGATGCACTCCAACTGTCATCGCTCATTAAAGAGTAAAATGACGAAACCTTCCAGAAGATTTGAGTGTAATAAAATAGGCAAATTATAGACTTGTTTGTCGCATTCCATGAAATTCCACGAAATGAAGCACGAAATTTCAATCATCTCGAAATTTGGTGGCATAGGTCGCAATAAATTAAAAATTAAATAAGGATCTAGGTGACCTCTCGGGTCACGGGCGGATTGATCTCACGCTTTTCCGTGAAACGCGGATTTGACCTAAGACCCACGCCTCGCGGCGATTGATAAAGCTAAGCTTCTGGAAGGGACTGTCAAAGGGCAAGGTAATAACGTAACCGCCAATGAGTAACCGCTAATTAGAAATTGCTCATAGGCAATGACGATGTTTGAGGAAACTCGCCAAGGGATAGGCGGAAAACCGAAACGTACGTCACGGTCGGAAGAGAACCCCACCAATCAATCAAATCATATTAAAAAATAATCCCGCCTCCTTAATTTTGTATAAAAATTGCGACTTTGCGCACTTGGAGTCACTTCCGATCCGGCACGAGACAGTTTCACTTCTGAATCCGCATACTTTTCGCTTACTTATATACTAAAGGCAATTTTCTGTTGTTCCGCCAACCTAAAGAATCGCGAGTCAATTCTGTGCGCGCTAAGTGCCACGAACCACCCTCACTAGCGACTTGCCGGAATCCGCGGTCAGCACCAGCGCCCGACAGAAATATATATATATATATTTTTTACATATACATATATATATTCCAACATATAGTAAGTCCCAAATATTCGTTCACTCTAACTTTCAATTGCCTGCACACCTATATATGTATATACACATATAATTAATATACATATATATATATATATAAGTCGTTGTTACGTACGGAAATTTTATCTTAACATTTCGGACAACACACGTTGAAATTTTTGAACGCTTTAGACGACGCACGCTAGCTCGGAATTCCGAGCGAACGCTCAAGTCAATACAAATGTTTATTTTATTCTACGGTTATCGGACGGCCGTTGGTAGGCTAGGGGCCCAAAACTACGTTTCTAGAAACTTCTAGAAAACCTCCCCCTTAAGACGCGTAGGAAGTAGTGAGAATCTCGCACGGGGGGGTTCTGGCCACTTCGGATATAAAAAGGGCGGAAAACGCCGCGGAGCGACACATCATTTTTGGCTTCGGCTTCGTTAGTTACATAGTTTTAGACTTCGGCTCTGTTACTCGACTTAAATCATTTTTCTAACTCTTATTCAATTCTAGACAGCCACTGTTCGACATTCGACTGTACGTTCAAATCCGAACATTCGCGCTCGATTCTGGGACTTAATTCCTGTACTCTCATACTTTAAGATCGCGCTTCACGCACAACTGAGTTTGTACTAAAATCTAAGAATAAAGGTAAAATAAGTTTGAAAAAGAGAATAAGTTTGAAATCTGGGATCTCATCTCGTATTAAATTCTTAAACAATCATTCCTGAGATTCGACTCGCAGTTTTCACAAAGAGCTGCCGAAAGGCGTGGCGATTACGGGGTTGATTTTTAGAAATCGCGATAACCCCTGTTAATTCTTGAAAGTGAGTTTGGCCTTTACGCTGAAGAAGAGTGTAGCGGATTAATTTTGAGCGTTGACAAAGAGTGTGGTGAGCTTAAAATTCATTTTCGAGAACTCGGGCTGAATGACGAAAACGGGAGGTAGACGAGTTCAAATCAAACAAATTAGGTTCCAGATCAAACAAGCTGTTACTTCTAATCGAGATCCTCTCCCTCTCTTCCAGGAATTACAACAACTAAAAAACGCACCTCTATTTAAACCTATTCCTGTCGACTTCGACATTGATTATCCTAATTACAATCAGATAGATAAAAGTGATCAGATAGATAACAGTTACGAAACTTATAAACTCAGATATCTTTTCGATCCCGAGTAATAATAATAATAATAATAATAATAATAACTTTCACACGACTTGTCCAAATCCCTGGTAAATTGCTTAAATGCATTGACCAAAAAACGGACGAACGGACGAACAACAGACAAAACGTGACATCGTATTATAATAGCCATTCTATTCCTGTCTCGAATAATCTTAGCGTTCTCCGCTTAAGATTCTTATAACTCCTCTCGAAATTGCTCTAGGATTACCTGCTCAGAGTAATTATCGAATCCTTTATTTTAGCGACAACACGCTCAAGGCACTCCTCTACCAACCCGTAATTCTACTCTTCACGACCCAGTTGTAATTCCCCAAGCATTATTTGCTCAGAGGATTTTTAGTTTCCTTGTTCTAGAGATATTCGCTCAGGATCTCTAAATTCTCCCGCTTAATTTTACCTTAGCGTTATTCGCTCAAGATAATTAAGAATCCTTACTCCTAGCGATATTCGCTCAGGACCTCCCGTCAACTCTAAATTCTCCCGCTTTATTACCTTAGCGTTATTCACTCAAGATAATTAAGAATCCCTACCTCCAGCAATATTCGCTCACGATCTCCTATCAATCCGCTGTTCCTCCTTAGAGTTATTCTCCCACCTACTTGCTTTAGCGATTATCCGCTCGGAGTAATTAAGAATCCTTTTCCTATACAGATGGTATGGAAACATAGAGCAGGCAGAAAGCGAAGAGAGCATTCTGCAACATCAAAACCGGCAGAATCCAATAATAACATCCCTCCTCTCCGGGAGATTCATCTCCGAGGACGCCCTAGCCGAACTGCGCCGGCTTAACACACTGCACTCTGCTTCGACGACAGAAAACAACAATCTACCCGCCCCGGAAGTAATCGACTTAACTGCGCCTATACCGGTCATCGATTTAACCATCGAAAATCCACCCGCGTCAGATTTCGATGAGATCAACACGCGTTTCTCCTCAATAGAAAACTTTATTAAACGTACTTACCGCAAATCATCATGAATCTACGTAGAATGTTAAGAACTATTTATAAATAATTTTCACTTCTATACTTCCGCACAACCCCCACTCAGAAAGCAAATGTAAAAGTTAATAATTAACTTATCAAATGTATTCTGGCGGGCAGGATATCGATTTGCTATAGATTCTCCCCTTCAAAATCCTACTGGATCACCTCCGGACTTATGTCACACCCGCGGCTTCTCCACACGCACACACCTCACACACACACACACACACACAAGCACGCACTCGTATTTATGTAATATAATGATTTTTTAATTTTGTTCTTTTCTTGTAATAAATGCATAATAATTTTAAAATGATAGTGACTTTCCTATTATTTAATTTAAGACCTCTCACTAACTCTCTAAATCGCACAAGGTCCGATCTCCGGTAATAGGGATATTATATCCTTGACCGAAAACAGGGCCGCGAGGGCGCAAAAACTCTCAGTAGGCGTAATAGCGTCCCTTCTGGACGTTGACCCACGACTGGAGTTTTCCCGAAAAGTGCATTCGACTCGAGGCACGCGCCCTTCTAACGTGAACCCGAGATAGCATAAGATCACGTTACGTCGTCTTCCTACACCCCCTCCCTTGAATAGCCTTTTCTTCGCTATCCTTCAAACAAATATTCGTAAATTCCGGGGTTCTGACGTAACAAAATTAACATTTATGTTTTCGCACATAACATATTATAAATTTTCTTTTTCTCTTTCCTTCTTTCTTTTTTCTCCCTATTCAATCTTCTTACATTATAACATTAAATGTGCGTAAAAAAATGGTTCCTCTCAAATTATTAAGTTACAATGCTATAACGCTGAGTAGAAATTTCAATATTTAGTACAATACTTTTGATAGTAAAATTTCGAAATCTCAAGATAACCGCATCGAGCTTAAATGGACCGATTGCAGTTGGGAGCTTGCATCAGCATTACATAAGAAAAATGTAAAGTTCTTGCGGTATACGTTGAAATAAAAGGATATGTTTATAAAAATGACACTTGTGATTGATTCACTACATTTGTAAAATACTTCGAACACTCTTTTTGTAACAACAATCAACGAATAGACATGACATAGACATAATAGTTTAAAAAGATATGACTGTTTTTTTAAACTGTCTTCTCTCATGATTTTTTCACGTCAATTTTTATTTCATTTATGGCTATATATTTAAGTTTTAAAAAATCGAGAAATAAAAAATCACGCTAACACCATGTGAGAGGAAGAAATAACTGGTCCAACGATTTAATCAGAGTAAAGTCTTTCTGCCGGGTGATACGTCCGTCAATTGCCGACGTAGAGAAGAATAATTCTCAAGATGGGAAATAATATACCCTGTCAAATCTAATTAAATCAAATGAAAGAAAATTAAGCTACCCGTTAAACGTCGAGAACCCCGCTGCAGAAAGGAATGAATCCCAGATCTTTCAGATTTCCCCCGATAGCGGTCATTTCGGCAGTGAGTTAACGATCGTTTTCCAAATCATTGCATCCCGTATATATTTTTTATTAATAAAATATTCTTTCTTTATTTTATAAACAATTATTTTATAATGATCTGCCGTTTTCTTCAAATGCGAACTAGATTATCGGATTCCGGTAAGGTACCGAAACCAAGAACGCCCAGCAGAGGCTGATTCAATGGTTTCTTCGGTACTAGATAGAATGTTCGGTGATTTATACCCTGACTCTATAACTCTTAATGATAGTGTCGTTATGTTATCGTTAAACAGGTATACTATATGGTAAAAAAGTTACAATATAACGATAACGATACTGTCGTTAGAGTTACAGAATTACGAGGCTCGAGCTGACGACCGGGAACACAGACTGAGAACACTCAACCATTGTTCTTTGTCAGCTCTGGAGGATTGGAAAGTTTTCGTAGCTCGAGTTCAGCGGCGGATCTGGAGCTAGTTCGAAAACGAAGTGATTTTTAGCACGGTGATCGGGGTTTTATACCCCTATGGAGTGATGAGATTCGGTAGGGGTTGCCGATCATCCGAGCAAGGCGAGCACCAGAGTGAACGATTGGAGCGGCGCGGAACTACGGCCCCTGGCGTCGCGATTTTTTCAGCGGAGATTAATTATCTTCGGCGGCGCTCGGCGCTCCAAGCGATTACGGCGCTTCGAGTCTTCGTCTCGCTGCTAGCATCCCATATATAAAGAGAAGTGTGACCGAGTTGTATAAATATTACCTGTAGAGAAAATGACTGCCTGATATTTTTTTGTTTTTCTATTTAACTGACCGTAAGCTCCAGAAAATGGAGTTCTGTGGAAGTGACGCGGACTCCGTGTGCGAGTGCGGATAATTTTCTAATCATATGGAAACCGAAAAGTCCTAGAAGAATACAACTTTGATCATAGTTAGTTGAGCACTCAGGTATACATGGTATCCCATAATTTCAGATCACATTTAAAGACGAGTTATATTTATTCTGTATTTAAAGTGTGTAGAGAAAATGGTGGAGCCAATCAGCAGTCATTATACCGGTCGCACTTCTCTCTATATATAGGTTATTCTACTCGCGGCTTGTTATCGCACTTACATATAATTAAAAATAAATGTGGACGCACCGCGCTTATGTTCTCTCCCGGCTGATGACTGCCAGGAACGATACAATTATTTTGTGGTGCATCGTTACATCCCTTCTTTTTTGTTGGATAATGCGTACTCTATTGCGAGAGAAATAAATAGAACAGTCGTAATACTTTAATAAATGTATTCTTCACAAGAGACAAGAGTACAACGCATGTTACTCAGGCGATGATTCGGCAGGAAGAGGACACAAGCAAGAGGGGCGCCTGATATATAACGCAATTGTAGCGACGCTAACGCCAATCAAACTTAAAACTGGTTCCGACCAATAGATGCCGTGTATGTCTCGAGATCGTATACCAATATTCCCCCACTCGAGCTCAAGACTCTATCGTTACAAATGAACTTTTAATCAAACAAAATTTATGCGCTTAAATCTACGCTGCTACTAAGAAATCTAATTTTCTCGCCAGTCACAGCTTTTGTGAGCGCATCTACAACCATTTCCTCACTGGAAACATACAATAAGTCAATGACTTTATCCTTTACTTTATCTTTAACAAAATTAAATTTTGTATCAAAATGCTTTGATCTAGCATGATAATTGTTCGAATGTATAAGCTTTATTGCGCTCTGGTTATCCGAGTAAAGTTTTATCGGACTGCTAACGCTCGAACTCTCAATATCATTTAACAGTTTACTTAACCATAGTAACTCCTGACTAGCTAAAGCTATTGCTATATATTCCGACTCTGTCGTCGAGAGTGAGACCGTTTGTTGCTTCTTCGAACACCATAAAATAGCGCTACCGCCTAACAAAAATATATATCCGCTCGTGGAACGCCGATTATCCACATTTCCAGCCCAATCCGTGTCACTATATCCCACTAATTTCGCTTCTTTCGAATCACCGAACTTTAATCGATAGTCTTTCGTCTCTTTCAAGTATCGTAACACGCGTTTCAGTGCGTTCCAGTGGGTTTCTCCTGGATTTTCTGCAAACGATCCGAGCGTTGTAATCGCACAACCTAAATCTGGCCGAGTAGCCTGATACGCGTACATCAAGCTTCCTAATGCTTCTCTATAAGGAACTTTCTTCATTGCATCTGCTTCCTCTTCGTTCTTCGGTGCCATCTCTTTTGTTAGCTTCTGGTTAATGTCCAATGGGGTCTTGAGGGGATCCGATAGTGAAGGCCGACTTCCTCGATGTCGATAATGTCGAACATTTTTAATTCCGTTCTAATTCGTTTTCTATCATTTTCTATATTACCGGCCTATATCTGTCCTTGTCCGATTGTTGCGCCATCTCTCGCTACACGCAATACTGCTGGTCCGGTGTCATCAGGTTCACATATGTTCACGTAATCGTACTTTCCAAATAACTTTTTTGTTTGGAGTCGCAGCCTAATTCTACAAACGATATGATATTCCTTGATATCTACTAAATGGACCTGCAGCCTCATTTTGTAACATCAAGTTGTAGAATTTTTATACGAAGCAAATATTGTTAAAAGTGAATTTTTTTACTGTTTTATTTACTTATTTTTTTACAAAATCGGTTGTCGTCCACAGAGTAGAGCACATACTTTAATTCTGTGCAAGATTTTTTCAAATCCATAAAACCAATAAAAAGTTAGGAGAAAAGTACAATTGTCGGTATTACAGACGGCTTTAGGATCCCCTTAACCGGTCTATCTTCCATGTTGTACCTTTTCAGGATATCTTCTATGTAGTCCTTTTGGTCGAGAACAATCTCTTTATTCTTTCTGTCTCGTTGTACATTAATGCCCAAAATTCTTGAAACTGGACCAAGATTCCTCATTTTGAACTTCTGCTCCAACTGTTCAATGATCCATTGCTTCAACTTCTTATTGTTCGAAAATACCAACAAGTCGTCCACATATACGGCTATATATATTACATTTCCATCCTTTTCTCTTCTGATATACAAGCCGAGATCTACTTCTGATCGTGTGAACCCTAACTCTTCTAGATCCTCATCTAACTTCTTGTTCCAAGCGTAAGCTCCCTGCTTCAAGCCATATAGCGCCTTTTTAAGTCTGCCGACCTGGTTATCACTCCCTTTCTTTGTGAACCCCTCCGGCAACTCTATGTACACCTCCTCGTCGAGCTCGCCATTGAGAAAAGCTGTCACCACATCTAAATGATCAATATCGTAATCCTTTTTAGCTGCTATAGCAAACAGGCATCGCAAGGTATTGAATCTAACCACCGGGCAAAATGTTTCGTGGTAGTCCACTCCTGGTATTTGCTCGTAACCTCGTACCACCAGCCTTGCCTTAAAGCGTCGCGATCCATCTTGAGGATTCTGTTTCACTTTGAAGACCCACCTCGTTCTGAGAATCTTCTTTCCTTTCGGTGGAGAACATAATTCCCATGTTTTATTCTGCATTAATGCGTTGAGCTCTCCCTTCATTGCCAAGCGCCATTCCTTATTGTTTGGGCCTTCTAACGCCTCCTTGACACTTGTAGGTTCAGCTACTGTGGGCTCTACAGACACTTTATATTTAATGTAGTCAAACCATCTCTTTGGCTTCGGAGTTCGGCTACTACGGCGTGGTGCCGATACACTTCCATGATCTAAATCGTCATCTTCCGTTACTTCGACGTCCTCACCATCTTCAGTTGGCGTCTCGTAGCCTTCTTCCTGATCGCTGGAATAGTCCCCCACTGAATCCGCGTTGTCATCAACCTCTTCCGAGTCGTTGGCAATTGGCATCATGCAGGTTGTCTTTTCAACCTCCGTTGAATTTTCATAGAAGACTACGTCCCTGCTCCTGAAGATCTTTCTTGTTTATTCATCGTATAGCCGGTACCCTTTGCTGTGCTCCAAATATCCCAAGAACAAACAGGATTTTGCCTTTTAATCCCATTTGTGGCGAAGATCCTTCGGGATATGCGCAAGGGCTCTGCAACCAAAAACCTTTAAATGAGACAAATCGGGTTTATCCCCCGACCAGATTTCGTATGGAGTCCTGCCCTGGAGCCACTTTGCCGGTGATCGATTGATAAAGTATACCGCTGTTGAGCAAGCCTCTGCCCAAAACTTCTTTGGAAGTCCTGCGTCCACAAGTAAGCAGCGTGCCTGTTCTACGACTGTGCGGTTACTGCGCTCCGCCAAGCCGTTTTGTTGTGGCGTATAGGGAATTGTCAATTGATGCTGAATCCCCTCTGTACGTAAAAATTCTTTAAACGATTCACTTACGTACTCACGTCCATTGTCAGACCGCAATGCCTTGATTCGGTGACCCGTATGTTTCTCGACGTACGCCTTATAAGTCTTGAAGGTGTCAAGAACCTCGCTCTTATTCTTCAGAAAATATGCTTAATCTTCGCGTGTAGTCGTCGATGAACAATACGAAGTATCTCGAGCCTCCGATAGATGCTTCCTCCATCGGCCCGCAGACGTCCGAGTGCACAAGTTCCAGGGGTTTCGACGCTCTCCTTTCATTCTGTTGCGCCTGTTTCCCTTTCACACAAACTTCACACGAGCGATCATCCGGATCATCAAATTCTAAACCGAACGCGTGTTTGTCCCGAAGAAGTTTCATGCTCGCTCTATTTAAATGACCGAGCCTTCTATGCCACATCGAACTATTGTCTTCTTTGCAACTAAACGCAGTATTCACCGGTTGTACTAACTTGTAAATATTGTCTATCGGTTTAGCCACCGCCACCATGTCACCGTTCGCGTTTATTATCTGACAAGCATCTCGGTCGAATTTTACAACATAACCTCTTTCAGTTATTTTTCGCACTGACAGCGAGTTTACGCTAAGCTCGGGAACGTACAACACATCTTCCACGATTATTTCGAGAATCACACCGTTTACTAATCCCGATACCGATACCGTGCCCTTTCCTTTGACACATAATTTCTTACTGTCCGCGACGACCACTTTTGATTCGTGCAACTTCACTAGAGAAGTAAACTTTTCTTTATATGGTGACATATGCATCGACGCCGCCGAATCTATTATCCAGGCAGTATCACTGACACTTAAAGAACTGTTAGCGAGGAAAGCTACTTTAGTGTTTGTGTCACTTTTCTTCTTTTCACGATTGTGACTTTTACTGTCTTTATTTTCTTTATCGTCCTTCTTCTTGTCTTTGCACTCACTCACGACGTGAGTATATATTTACCGCACGACCAGCACTTAACATTTCTCGATCTTGATCTGTGCTTCACGTCTTTTGTCTGTCTTTTTACATGATAGACCGTATCACCAATGAGGGCTTCGATTTATCGATGCACTTCGACTCTTGCAAGAGCTTCGTTTTCACTGAGTCTTCCGTTATTGGCATGCCTGAACTTTCTAGCGCCATGATCATTGGTTGGTACTGATCAGGGATGCTCGCCAATAGCACTGTCCCTAGCCACTCTTGGTTGATTTCGAATCCGATGGCGGTTAACTGATGCGCGGCTGACATAATTTCGCCTACGTACCTTTCTATGGATTCACAGTTTTCTAGCCTTGTAGTAGTCATCTTTCGCAGTAAACCGACCTTACGAGTGAGCCCTGTATCTTCGAATGCTTTCTGGAGATTTTGCCATGCTTCCTGCGCCGTGGCCGCTTTCGCCACATGTATGTAGAGTGATTCGTCCACGCTCAGGACTATCTTTGCCTTTGCAATCTTCTTTGCGCTTGTCTCGTCTCCAAGGACTGATTTCCATAAGCCATTCAAACTTAACAGGTTTTCCATGGCTATTTTCCACGTTGTGTAGTTCTCTCTGCCTCTCACTTTTGTGACGGGAAGAAACGTGCTTGTGCTTGTGTCGGACATCTTGCTTCGCGACTCGCACGCACTACAACGAAAAAAGGTTTTACTCTCGGAGACTATCACTTCACTCGCGAATGAGCTAGACTGGGCCCATAACCAATGTTGGATAATGCGTGCTGTATTGCGAGAGAAATAAATAGAACAGTCGTAATACTTTAATAAATGTATTCTTCACAAGAGACAAGAGTACAACGCATGTTACTCAGACGATGGTTCGGCAGGAAGAGGACACAAGCAAGAGGGGCGCCTGATATATAACGCAATTGTAGCGACGCTAACGCCAATCAAACTTAAAACTAGTTCCGACCAATAGATGCCGTGTATGTCTCGAAATCGACTACCAATATTTTTGTTAAAGTGCCTGAATCAAGTAGCAAATTTGTTTGATTTTTCGTGGCAGGGTCGTAACCGGCCGGTTATTGAATCGGAGATGACAATGTTGGTTGTCGATCCTCGCTTTATACCTACTGCCGGCTCACATAAATCGCGAAGTATGGTACATCCATAACGATTCCAGATTCAACTTCCACTGGTGGCGGCAGTGGGCCCATGACCTGTAGAGGCTCTGAAGGCCATGGTGGTTCTGGCTCGATGCAGAGACGACGTGGCAACGGCGATGATTAGGCCTGTTTGGCTTGATTGCTGACGTCGAATCATTGGATGATTGTGCCGATCTTTGATACGCTCCGGGTTCGGGCGGTAACAGACGGCGCGAATAGTGGAGGTTTGGATCAAAACAAGGTGACCCAGCGCCCGTCGACTGACGGGCAAGTCGGATCATATTTCGACTGATTACCACGGAACAGTTTCTGGATCACGGTGACAATGTTTTCTACCATTGCTGGTCGCTTTCAATCTGACGAGATAAATGGTTTTCTGGGTCAGTGTTGTGTTGAGTGGGGTGATATTGATTGTTTATTCGGCTAGCTGTTGTTGCGATTTATTTGTCTCCCTCGTGATTCGAAACGTTGTCGGCGAGTTGCTGATAGAGGTGGACTTTAAATCTTGTACGTGTACGTGGTGGTACCCGTACGGCTTTTGAACTGTTTGGTAAGATGATGTGTTGATCTCTAGCGCCTCTATGTATTTCGGTGCGAGTTTTGCGTTAAAGTTGGTCTGCTTGTCGGATATAGTGGACGGTTTCGTTTCCAGCCCCATTTGTGGCTAATTTTGCCCGCAGATTGTAATATCACCTCTGGTGCTGGAAGACCTAGGCCTGAGCTGAATTTTTACAAATTTATAGGTTTTTTCCAAACGGCGGTGAACGGTATGCGGCAGTGTGGCAGTGTGGCCCCTGTCTTCACGTTTTCTTTTGGTCGGCGTAACTCGCGTCCGTGGTTGAGAAAAGTGAGCGTGTAGCCGGTGGCATCATGTATTGTCTTATCATATGCGAACTGGATCTCGGATAGCTCGTCCCAGGTCTTGTAATTTTCTTTAATGTGTTGCGCTATCATTGCGCTTTATAATCCAGTCGATGTGCTTAACGGCATTGCAATGCGGTGCATATGCTGGCGTAAAGCAAATGCCGTATTCCGAAGTCCTGTAACAATTTAGTCAGCTGTTTCGACCGTAACTGCATGCCATTATCTGACAAGATTTGTCCGGGCTTCCGTGGCGCAGAACAATCTGTGTGTGCTTCCTGTGGACGGCGAAAGACCTCGGACAGTATGTGGAGATACTCCTTGAAAGTTTGACTGCTTACGACGATATCTAATTAAACGAATATTTTCCATCTAGGTTCCGTTAGGTTCCAGCTCTGGTCCTAGTACAGTATCCAGTAGACACTGAAACGTAGCTGAGGAGGAGTGCTGTCCAAAAGGTATCACCGTGAATTACATCAGGCTTTTGTCGGGGACGGTTAAGGCGATGATCGGTCCAAGACTAAAAGCACTTACCAGTACCCGTTCTTTAAGTCTATCGTCAATAGACATCAGGCACTCCGTAATTTATCGAGCGTCACGGAGATTTATGATAACGGATACACGTCCCTCTCGGTGAGTCATTAACTTTTCAAGGTAGTAATGGTGACGGGATCGTAATGTCGATTTTAGCTCACCAGTCGATGCCGAGCAGCATATTGTTGTCAAGGGCAGGCATTACTTGGAAGTTGTGCCAAAAGTTCCTTCCCTGGATGGTCACTGGGAACATCATATAACCCCGTATCGGGGTGCTGGTTCCATCGGCAAGATGTACCTTGCCGGATTGCTGGCTTTCTTGAATATTGCAGGGTCTGTATTTTTCCGATGGTCTTTGCATTTATGAATGAGGCTTTGGAGCCGATGTCCAAAAGTGCCTCGAACGGTTGTCGGTGTACGAGGACGATGGAGTCGTGACATGTATTTTATTCGAAGGATACGACTTTTTCCCCGGCCCGAACGGCATTTTCCAGTAGTGGGTGGCAATCTTTGGTAAATACGCTATTCTTGTCACATTGGGAGCAAAATTGTCGAGATATTTGTCTACAATCGAAGCGTGTGTGCCCCCGCTGTTTGCACCTCCAACAGCATTCGTTACGGTTTTAAGCGGCTGCGGCAATGGATGCTTACGGTAGGGGCCCTTACGCCTCGATATTCTTATACTCCTCGGCATAGGATATCTCTCGTTTGGGTGATAGATTCTCGCTGTATGTAAATTTTATACCGCGGGTGCAGGCAGCATATTTAATTTCTCTTTCTCCGAAAATCCGGTGGCCGATTGCTTGCTTCATTGTGGATAAATCGGTGGCGAATTTTTGGTAAGGTTCTTCCGGCAGTTGCAGTCGAGTTTGGATGTCACAGATGAATTGGGTGCGGCACCGGCGTAGCAGATAGTATTCGCAGAAGTCCTGGTAGAAATCCTCCCGGTCGTGCCAGTTGTGCCGATTATTTCGGTACCAGAGGAATTCTTTCTCCAGAGCACTTTGGGAAGTCCTATTAGCAGTTACGGTCCGGTGAATTAATAGCCGGTTTTTAGCTCTTTTAGTCTTTCTACAGGGTCTTTTCCGTCGAAGTGGTAACTATACATTTATGTAATTATTAATACATTTCTGAATATAATTTATGACTTTCGCCTGTGAAATTGTGATGCGTTTTCGGCGGGTAGACCATTACGACTGGCGATTCGGCTCTTTGTCTTCCGGGCGCGGCGTCCGGAATATTTTGGTAACGTAGTTTGGTACTGTGTTGACTCATACGCTGGTAGATTGATTATTACCTAGATTTCTAGCCTAAGGATTTCGAGTTTGGTAACCAGTTGATTCTTGGTCGATTGGTAAATCCACCTTTTGGACATATCACGTGTGTTAATGCCTTTCGGGTCGGATCAGTTCTTGTTTGGGCATCATACAACCACTTGGCGTTTGTCTCAAACGCGGACTAGCTCGTCGGATTCTGAGATTCGAGAGGTAGGTGCATAAGCAATCAACACGGTGTTTTAATTGATATAATTACGATAACAAATTTATTACTTAATATCAACGATAATATGTATAACGATATATATATAATACGGCTTTTTGCGGGCTTGACGTGTCAGTACAGTGCGGTGGAGCGGTAGAGCTGACGCCAATTGTGTGTTAGAGCTAAGTGATCTTTGAGCGCGGTGATCGGAGTTTTATGTCTCTACAATGTGATGAGATTCAGTGAAGGTTGTCGATTATCCGGGCGAGGTGAGCGTCAAGGTGAACGGTCGGAGCGGCGTGAAACTATGGCCCCTAGCGTCGCGATCTCTCTCGGGGGAAATCTATTGTCTTCGGCGGTACTCGGCGCTCTGAGCGGTTACGGCGCTTCGAGCCTTCGTCTCGCGGCTCGTTATCGCAATTACATATAATTAAAAATAAATATAAGCAGACGCTCGTTAAATGTAAACACAATATTGAGAAAGTTGCCAGCCCAAATTTGAGCAATCATAGATTGTTATAAGTTATAAAAATATTCAATAATTTATTGTCCAAAGATCAATAAAACATGTGGACGTTTTGATCTTACTTTTTCAGCACAAATCAAGAATAAATAATAATAATAAAGAGTAAATTAAACAATTACACGAATTTTAAAAGTACATATTATAAAATATTAGGAAGTATAGTACCTATAGATATAAAAAGAAAAAATTAAGATATAATGAATTGTTGATATCACGAATCATGACTGGCATAAAAGGTCAGGTACCTAATCTTACAATCAGTCAATATTTATAACGAGGATTTTTTGTAATGTAATGAATTAAATCAAATGGTTAAAAAGACGTTATTGAACTTATTCGTCGGTCAGTGACGAGAATACGTTGATCACATGCGTTAAAAGAGGTTGTCCTATTGTGGTTAAAGTATTGTGGTCCAAATGTGTAGTCCAGTGCAAAAAATTGTTTTTCGTTTCTAGGAGAAATTTCGTTTTTCTTAATATAAAAAAAAGAAACTAGTTGGTCATAAAAAAGAGTATTCGGTATTTTTAATGGTGTTGATGTTGTACAGTTAAATTGGTAAAATTCTTTAGAAAACTAAGGAAACTTACAGAATCATACAGTCAAGAAAGTTATAATTATTCGTGATATGTGACATATTGCTGGTGGCCTCTTATTCGTGCTAAGTCTAAAGGTACGTTTTCATGGTGTCGCTCATATTTAGCGACAAACAATATGTGGTGTAAAATAAATACTCCAAAATGTCATATCAAGAAAGGTGTCGCAAGTGGACCTGTCAACTTGCCGCGATTGTGCACAATAAAAATGAAAAGGAACGACGACGAAATAGACTTAATAGACTAATAGCAGCTGTATGCATCAATTCTGTGATTATTACATGCAATCACAGTTAATCTCAAAATTATAACAAGCTGGATCATTCATTTGATTAATCGTTTATTCGATTTTTTAATCCCGGTATTTTAATCTAATATATATACAATAAGAAACCTGTATTTATATATTTATTTGTTTATTGTATTTACATATTGCAGTTCCATGTTCAAACTCATTTTCCTCCACTTATTGTGTGAGAGCGACGTCGCTAAAAGTTGTGTTTAATCTAACTTTTCAGCGGCTTGGCGACAAGAAAGCGGACAAAATAAGGGAGAATTCGGTCACGTGACTACTCGTTGCTGTGATAAGCGACACCATGCTCATGGATAATCGGTGTGAAAGTCGATCTGAAAACTAGTTGTTATGTCTTTAAACAAATTTCTAGATGATTGGATGTCTTCGGCGCTCAAGGTTCTGAGCAGTTACGGCGCAGAGAGAATCAAGGAAGCGCATTTATCGGGAGTTCGTCATTTTCCGACACTGTCGAGCGTACACGGATGTGGTCTCCGTTTTGGTGTACGTTGCCAGTATATCCCTCGACATGCTAAATACTGTTCTTATCATTCTTATGGAGTTGATCGGAAAATGGCGGAACCAACAGAGTAGAGAATACTATCTACTCCACTTTTCTTTGATTCTTTCTGTTATGGCGCTTCGAGCCTTCGTCTCGTGGCTTGTTATCGTAATTATATACGATTAAAAATGTATACAATTAAAGTGTGGACACATCACGTCCATGGTTTAGCGCGGCTTGTGTTCGGCCGAGTGGCATCCGGCTGGTAACTATTAGGAACGATGCAGTTATTAGAACACATCATTACAATTTTCATATAAAAACAATTTTATCCATATTTACTTTACTGTCTTTTTATCAGCAAGATAGAAGTATGACTGACTCTAGCGTTAATGAAGAATATTTATTGAGAAGAATAAAATCTTCTCTTATAATGTTCTAATTAATTTCACGAATCGACGTCGCGTACTCATGCCGAAACCACTGCTTTCGAGGATCTGCGATATAAGAAAACCATAGATTAATTCTGGTTCTGCAACAGGGGGTTTTCGATCTTTAACGGGGCACCGAATTAATAAATAATAATTCACGTTAAAAATCGCTACGACTCTCTGCCGGCATAAACGTATTTCTTAACGTCCACCTAACAGCGATAAAGCCCGAGATAGCGATAGACATACATATATACATATTGTTACGTCCTATTGTTACGTCTCCACGATTTCTTTCTTTCGTGGAATCACTCATTTCATCACACGAAATAGACGGAAACCATAAAATAGCGGTTATCAATTGACGAAGCGGATGCACTCCAACTGTCATCGCTTATTAAAGAGTAAATGACGAAACCTTCCAGAAGACTCGAGCCTAATAAAATAGGCAAATTATAGACTTGTTACGTCCTTTTTTCGCGGAATTTCCTGTGGGGTCTAAGATAGCCCTTAAGATTAAGATAAAGTAAACTGAGCACGGACAGCTATCGATCGGCGAGTGAGCCTTGATCCTTGTACATTCCTTTTTTTATATATATGTCGTAGGCAAATGGTTATTTTAGGAAAATAGCTTTTGACTAGGCAAATGCTATCTGCCTGGTCAAATGGCTTTCGCCCGTTTATTTGTGTTCAAATGCTATTTTCCTGGGCAAATAGCATTTGCCTGAACGCTTTTTAGGAAAATGGTATTCAACGAAACATGCATTGATGTATTTCAAGGGTAATTATTTAGTTAGGGGCCTTACCTCAAATATCGATAAAATTATGCTCACTCTTCGCGTTTTTGCACGAAACGAAAGAATCTGGCAGAAAAAAGTGTCGCTCTGCCCCGCGACGCGAGATATTAAACGTTAAAGTTGACAGGAATCAGGTTATGATTCCTGTCATACGTGCGGTCAATCGTGCGGAATAACCAAGCTACCATTTGCCTAACAGCGGTTTAGTCAAATAGTATTTGCCTAGGAAAATAGCATTTGACTAAAAAAAATAGCAAAAATAAATGGGTAAAAACAATTTGACCAGGCAGATAGCATTTGCCTAGTCAGAAGCTATTTTCCTAAAATAACCATTTGCCTACGACATATATATAACTGCCTAAGCAACTAAACGCAACCTTCCGGACGACGAATTACCGACAGACGGAGCATACGTGACCAGATTTTCATCAACCTTGTCGGGCGTATAACTATAAACCCGGCGACGCGACGCGCCAAAAGAGCCTTAAGGGGTTGATGAGGATCTTTATTGCATCGTGCGAGCTTTCTAAAATTGCTCGTACGATGTTTCCGACAAACAGAGACAAAGTCTTAGACATGTCTGTAAATACACGTGGCGGAAGTTTCTGTTTGCATTTAAGATTGAGAGGTATGCATCGTCTGTCAACATAAGAACAGGGTCGCGAGATAAATAAGGAACCCTAATAAAAGAGAAATCGGCGATAGCCGAAAAACAAATGAGTCACTGGAGGAAGCGATGGGTTGCACCCCCAGTAAGACGGTGGGGGCCTTACGAGAAGTCTCACCAATGAACAGTCGGAAAAATCGATAACCGTCTCTAGCTTTCTAGGATAGGCTTAAAAATCTACCTCTTGGGTGAGAAACATCTCGCCCAATAAGAAATCCTTTAAACCAAAAATTAGAAGCATCCCGCCAACTAGAAGTTCCAAAAACGAAAACCAGACACCTCCTATACAAAAGCCACCCTTTCCACCCTTGCAACTTTCCTATATAAACCCCGACATTGCGGCATTCCCGCAAAAACAAGCTTCTCAGTCTCCTCGAGCCTTTCAAGCTTCAGTCTTTTCGTTCAGTTCTCCTACAAGACCACTACAATCGTGATCTTTTCCGTTCGAGTCACAATTCCATTAAAGTCTGTGTACATCGATCCAGAAGCTGCTCCGATTCAGCTACATCCACTTCGAAAAGGAAGTTCAAGAATTCATCAAGTAGTAAGTCTCGTAATCCTTTTTTTCTTTTTCGTGCTATCGTCCCCTTTTCAAGTGGTCTATCGACTATCGGATCCCCGGGAGCTTATTATAACGTTTACTAGCATCGCGGGTTTGGGTTGATCGGCGTAGGCACTGGTTTCGCGGCGGTTGTTGGCACTGTCGCGGATCTGGCTGACCTGTCGGCCTTTGACTCCCGGCGTCTTCGTCTCTGTCGCGGACTTGACCGGTTCGCTGTGACCTTAAGCGCGATTTCCTTTTTATTTATTTTATTTGGGATGGTTCCGAGCGGGTCCGAAGATCGACCACTACATAAATAATAATATTTTAGTGGACCCGGAAGTTCTACCCCCTCGTAGACGGGATCTCCGCACGATCCTCAAGCGGAAGAGGAATCGCCAGAACAGACGGGCGCGAGCAGAACTAAAAAGAATAACATTAGAATTCCTCCAACACGAGCGGGAGAACGCCGGCCATCCACGGCTCGCCACTCCGACGCCTCCACCAGTTCTCCCGGAGGAACCACCGTCGTCGCCTCCCCCTAATTCTCGCTTTTTTAATTATCGCATACTCCCCGACACCCCTGATTCTTCCTCCCTCCTCGAACCCTCCTATTCTCCGATTCGCCCCGGAGAACTACCCGACTCCTCCTCCCCCGCACCTTCCTCCCATCCAAGTCCCATACAGGAGAAATCATATTCCCCTGTTCCTTTCGAGGAATTTTCCAAAGGACCATCTCCAGCGCTGTCGACCACCTCAAGAGCTGAGATTCTCGAAGAAAGGCCTCAACATCCACATTTCCTACTCAATATACCTGCGTATTTTCCTCCCTACACTAAATACATTCCTGAAAGGACTCCTACCATTGGTCCTGGGGAGTTCGACATAGGCGAACTCCGCTCGGTCACCCTCAGGGCCAATCCTTAGCATTTCATTCCCACTTTTATTCCCGACCATCAATTCCCATATTTAATCCCCGTTTACCTCCTAAGAGACTTATTCCACCGTTCCACAGCCACCCTCGAGGAAGTAGTCGATCCCGAGGTGATTACCCTTGACTAATAATTAACACGCCTTATAGCATAAATATTATTTATTTTCCTTTTATGTTTTGATTTAATTCAAATACACATATATACCACACCCACACTTACAATTAGTTAAACCCCTATGTAATTCAATTCCGATCTCGATGTAATAATAACGGGCAGGATATCCATTTCCAAATAGGTTTCCTCCTTAAAAATCCTGCCCGATCACCCCCGCACTCCTGTAACACCCGCGAGAAGTACACACACATGTTACACCTACATTTCAAACATTTACCCATCATCTGGATTTATTTATTATTTGTACGATTGCCTGATTCTCTTTACTCAATGTCATTAGTAAATTCTATGTTAATTTGTAATAAATGTTCTATTTATTTCTAAGATAAACTTAATGTTTCTTTATTTTAAATAAGACCTCGCAGCCAAATCTCTTCCACCTTTCGAAATCACACGAGGTCCGATCCTAAGTTAAAGGGATTAAATTCCCTGACTTAAAATAGGACCAACGATCGCACCGCTCACGGAAGGCGTCCTACCGTCTTCACGGACGTTGACCCTTCCGGAGCCATTGAAAGGTGCGTTCGGCTCGCGCCACACGCTTCAGAGCGTGTACCTGCGAGCAATATTCTTAAGCGTCTGGTTGCGTCCTTCCATACCCCTACCCCACTGGTTAGCCTTTCCTTTGCTTCCCAGTTTTCCTATTCTAATCTCGGGGTTGGACATAACAGAATTTAAAAATTAGGGGCTCGTCCGGGATTTTTTGAGAGTGGTAATGAATACAAGGTCTAAATCTGATAAAACAGAAGTTGACGATCTCTATAAACAAGCCACAGAGAATCAAGACAAAATTAAACCCAGTAGTTCTACACCATACACATCCACTCCTCTTCCTAACATTAAAACTGCACCTAGACACATTTTCACCCCAAACGTTGGCGAGGTTGCGGAGGACAACAAAATATAACCGATACGTCCGACATAAGCGATTTCACTCTTCGCTTTTCCGACGATTCCTCGAATAAAACAATTCAATCTGCACGTCAAGTCGGGTGTAATTCCTTTATAAGCATCGCAGAAACAATGGCGCACGCTATTCCTTTCGCCACAAAATACGTACGCGGTAGAGGCCGTCCTATTATTTGACGGAAAAAATATTCCGTTAACATACTTTATCGAGGGATGCAAAGAAGCAAAAGCCATCCTGCCCAATGAGGCAGAACCTCAATTCACTAAATTAATCAGAACCCAAATCGTAGGCGAAGCTCGCCGTGCAATACAGGACCTAGATTTCGACACGGTAGCCTCATTAACGAAATGTTTAGAACAAGTTTATGGAGCTGCGAAAAATATTTACCAATTACAAGGGGAATTAGGTTGCATCTATCAAAAAACGGAGGAAGATGTAGTTACTTACGCTAATCGGGACAAATTGTTGGGGAAACAGATATTAGAAGCACATAAAAATTCAGGACATGCCCTTCCCGGTCAAAATATTAAAGCATCTTTAGAAAGGGATGTGTAAATGTTTCATTAGAGGGTTAAAACCGGAAATTGAACAAAGAGTAAGAAATTTGGATGTCCAAGCCACCGTAGCCGACGCGTTGAGAATAGAAAGAGAGCTGCGTGAAATGACAGATTTACGACAGGGTCAAGGTAATCTTGCAAGAAAATCATCAAACACTAATCGCTTGCGGGAAATCTGCCAGATCTGTTATAAAGAAGGACATTTAGCCTCTAACTGTAAGAAATTGACTCAGTTTTCTCCACAATCCCACAATAAAACCGATTTGGGAACCGAAATTCTAATATCCCAGATATGTAAAAAACGTAGCCATGGCGCCGACAAATTTTGCCTCTGCGACCCTCAGTCCCGACGATCCGTCAATGTAATTCAAGAAAGTCATGTCATTTGTCTGCTACGTCCTGAGAACTCCACGATTTCCCTTTTTTTCGTGGAAATTCCTATTAAGCACTTGAGATATCTTTTAAGGTAAGGATAAATAACCGAGGACGGACGGTTATCGATCGGCGAGTGAGCCTTGATCTCCTCACATTCCTTTTTTTTATGATCAAACTAGCTATTTGTTCGGGCAACTAAAATGCAACCTTCCAGATGACGAAATATTGACAGACGGGGCATACGTGATCGGAATTTTATTGGGATCTTTATTGCATCATGCGACTATGCCAAAACTACCCGCGCAATGTCCGACAAACAGAAACGAAATCTAAAACGTGGTTTTAGAAATCTAAGGGCACGTGGCGGGGGTTTCTGTTTGTGATAGGACTGCACTTAAGATTAGAAGGATATGCATCGTCTGTCAACATTGGAACAGGGTCGCGAGATAAATAAGGGACCCTAATAAAAGAGAATCGGCGGTAGTCGATAACAAATGAGTCGCTGGAAGAAGCGATGTGTTACACCCCCAACAAGACAGTGGGGGCCTTACGAGGGGACCCACCAATGGAAAACCAGAAAAATCGATAACCGTCTCTAGCTTCCTAGGATAGGCGAAGACTTAAGAATCTACCTCTTGGGCGAGAAACATCTCACCCAATAAGAAATTTTCTAAACAAAATTAGAAGAATCCCACCAACCAAAAGTCCCAAAAATGAAAACCAGACACACCCCACATGAAATCCACCCCTTCCATTCCTTACATTTTCCTATATAAACCCTGACATTGCGGCACTCCCTCTCAAAGCTTCTGAGTCTCCTCAAGCCTCCCAAGCTTAGTCTCGTGGTCTCTCGGCATTATAATCGTGATCTCTTCCATCTTTGAGTCACGATTCAGCACTTATTGTAGAGTCAGTGCAAGACATCAGACCGCACACGATTGACTCCGTCTCATCCTTCAACCAAGGCTCATCGACGAGGAGTCCCTCCAAATTCACCAAGTAGTAAATCATATACCCACTTCCTCTTATTTCCCTTATATTTTTGTGTTCGGAAAGTCTCTCGGGTACATGTTCCTTCAAATCCTCTAGCCCCTTTTGGTTTTTCCTATTACTTCCAAATTAGCTGATTTATCGGCGGACTCGGAGTAACCTCTTTTTCCTATTACTTCCGAATTAGCTGATTCATCGGCGGACTCGGAGTAACCTCTTTTTCTTATTACTTCCGAATTAGCTGATTTATTGGCGGACTCGGAGTAACCTCTTTTTCCTATTACTTCCAAATTAGCTGATTCATCGGCGGACTCGGAGTAACCTCTTTTTCTTATTACTTCCGAATTAGCTGATTTATCGGCAGACTCGGAGTAATCTCCTTCTCTTATTACTTCCGAATTAGCTGATTTATCGGCGGACTCGGAGTAATCTCTTTTCCTATTACTTCCGAATTAGCTGATTTATCGGCGGACTCGGAGTAATCTCTTCCTATTACTTCCAAGTTAGCTGAATTATCAGCGGACTCGGAATAATCTTTATTAGTGTTGCCAAGGTCAGCAGACCCTCTCCCCTTAATTACAATCCTTCAAACCCGAGTCGGATTTCCCACAATTAACGTGCTACAATTTAACCCCACTAACTTATAGTGAATTCGTGTGGTCCCGCCGAAACCCTTGTGAAGTCCCAAAACGCCGCGAGGCACGCCCGGAATCGTCGGAACAAGCGGGTGCGAAGGGAGCTTGACTTTCCCCAGTAATCAGTCAACGCAGGTCCTCCGCGACTCCCCACTCCTCCGCCTCCACCAGCATTTACGGAGGAACCCTGTTCGTCACAGGGGAATCCCCCCGTTCTCGCACCTCCTCATCCGGTTATCCTACCCTCTCGTCTTGTTCCTGTACTTTCTCGCCCTGTTTGTCGGGTGCCCCCCTTCCGCGTGATCCCCGTCAACCCCGATCCCGCCACCTTACTGGAACTTCCAGATTCCCCCTCCTCTTCCCGAAGTCCGTCCCCGACCTCCTCGACCGCCTCGACTCTCGATTTCGAGGAAGCAGTCGAACCCGAGGTGGTTACCCTCGATTAGGAATTAAGCATAATATTATTTATCTTCCTCAAATACTTTAATACACCGCACACATATTTAATTAGAGTTATGTAACTTCATTCCGATTAATTGTAATAATAGCGGGCAGGATGTTTATTTTCAAATAGGTTTCCCCTTCAAAACTCCTGCCCGATCACCCCCGCATTTATGTAACACCCGCGAGAATAATACACACTCATGACACACACGCATCCGACATTCACATTTATAAATGTATTCAATTTTATTTGTCCTAATTCTCATTTATTGTTTACCTAGTTTATATTATCGTAATAAATATTTGTCTTATGTTAAACATTGATTCCAATCTCCATTCATTATAATTTAAGACATCACCCACTACTCATCCCTCTCTCGAAATCGCACGAGGTCCGATCCTAAGTTAAAGGGATTAAATTCCCTGACTTAAAATAGGACCAACGATCGCACCGCTCACGGAAGGCGTCCTACCATCTTCACGGACGTTGACCCTTCCGGAGCCATTGAAAGGTGCGTTCGGCTCGCGCCACGCGCCTCAGAGCGTATACTTGCGAGCAACGGAGTAAGTATCTGCTTGCGTTCTTTCCTATCCTTACCCTTCTGGCTAGCCCTTTCCTTCGCTTCCCAGATTTTCTTATCCTAATCCTGGGGTTGGACGTAACAGTCAATTATGCTCTAAATCTGGTCACAATGCTAAATCATGCAGAACAAATAATACTAACAATCAGAATAAACCCGCTGTAATTTGTCAATGGTGCGATAAACCAGGACATTCAGCTAACAATTGCTGGAAGAAGCAAAACAAACAACGTGACATGGCGAATAGACCGAAAATTGTCTGTCAGATTTGTAATGGTTTCGGGCATATTGCAAAAAAACTGTCGAGGTAAGGTAGAGCAAAATCCGACATCTAAAACCTCATTATTTTGTCGCTATTGTAAGGGAGAAGGGCATCTCCTTAAAAACTGTGAATTGCGTATTGCGAGCAATAATCGCAGGCAAGCAATCAATCAAGGAAACTCCAATGGCCCCTCGAAGTCGGGTGTGCAGCAGGGGTCCGAACGGATCTCACACCCATCGACATCTCAAAAAACCCAATAGACAAAAAAACGATAGAGATACAACCCGTAACCGTAAATCTTGATAAACACCGTCGCGTGCCGACCATTCAGGTAGACTTCGGTAAGCCGATTTCCCACGTTACCCTTATGCTAGATACCGGTTCTGGCCCAAATTTAATTAAAGAAAAATTTTTGTCTAATAACAATACCGTCAACCACAATAAACTTTTGCAATTAAGCGGCATAAATGAATATCCAGTTTATACTCTTGAAGAGGTTATTTTACCACTCTTTGGAAAGCCAGTAACTTTTAACGTAGTGTCAGACGATTTACCGATTCCACAAGCCGGTTCATTAGGGAACGACTTCTTTGAGCAAACTTCTTCAAACATAGATTACGCGACGGGACACTTAAACGTATCAGGAATTAGCATACCTTTCGTTTCACCGGAAACTATCACAGCTTTTCCACGGTCAGAATCCTTATTTTACGTAAGGATAGAAAACCCATAGTAGGGGAGCCCAGAAGGCTAAATGGGGATTTACTCGAGCGTCGTAGGAACCTATTGGATTTTGAAGATTAGATGGTAGAAAGAAAAAAAGGTTATATAATGTACACCCTTTCACCGGTGGGGGAAGCGTCTACAGGTTTTCAAAAATGTAAAAAAAAATAGTCACATGAAAATACTCGAGCGCGTCAGATATTGATAGTGTATATGCCCCACGTGTCTCTGATATTGGAGGTATGTTAATCTGCCAGTTTGCATGGTGAGGGTGGCTGTACGGAAGGGTTGAAAACGGGAAAAAAAAATTTATTCGAGCGCGTCAGATATTCAGAGGGGATGTTAAGTGAACCCAAAAGAAGCTCCCATTCAAAAGACTGACGATTCGGACATGTCGCAAGCTCATGGCGGCTTCTTGATAATGCAAAAAAAATCGCCATTTTGAAATACTCGAGCGCGTCAGATTACACAGGCACACGAAAAAAAAAAAAGGTCTTGTCCACCAGACGAGACAAACATTTCTATACGTTTTTGGGGTCGCTGAATCCGAATCCGGGGTCGGTTTGACTCGGTCAGATCGCATTTTATTCCTAACCTCAAAAAAGTGATGAAAGTTGAAACATTCATTGAAATGCCCAGAAAGGAAAGCGATTATATGTTTTCAGGGTCGCTGAGTCCAAATTCGGGGTTAGTTTGACTCGGCCAGGCCGCATTACATTCCTAACCTCAAAAAAGTGATTTAAAAAACCGAAAACTGTTTTCGATATAAATTTTTTGTATTCAGCGTTGGGTACATAGAACTTGTTAGTCATTTTTTGAGCATAACCATCAGTCTGCAGCATAAAATCCTGCTGCCTTGACAGATACTGTAACGATGACAACTGCCCCGAAAGGGGATGTGTAGAATGATTCGTTCTCAGGTTTGTTGAGGTAACAATGCCAGCGAAGGCGCGCTGCCTTGCAGGTGGGCGTGAAGGTGTGAGGATGAAGCCGTAGTGTGTCCGACGACGAGTTGACATAGTCCTCGTCGGAAAGCTCTCATACTTAGGCCTTGGGAGGTATGAGAGTTATCACCCCTGGGACGGTGGACTTACCTGCGGTCGGACCAGGATCCCTCACCCGCGGGTTTTTCTTAACCCACATGGCACCTTCAAACTAAAAATTTTTTGTTACATATGTAGCAAAAAGCATCAGTGTCCTTGTTGCATGTATATGTTTCGACGGAGAAACTAAAAATTTTTTGTTTGAAGGTGCCATGTGTGTTAAGAAAAACCCGCGGGTGAGGGATCCTGGTCCGACCGCAGGTAAGTCCACCGTCCCAGGCGTGATAACTCTCATACCTCCCAAGGCCTAAGTATGAGAGCTTTCCGACATTGACGAGGATTATGTCAACTCGTCGTCGGACGCACTACGGCTTCATTCTCACACCTTCACACCCACCTGCAAGGCAGCGCGCCTTCGCTAGCATCGTTACCTCAACAAACCTGAGAACGAATCATTCTATACATCCCCTTTCGGGGCAGTTGTCATCGTTACAGTATCTGTCAAGGCAGCAGGATTTTATGCTGCAGACTGATGGTTATGCTCAAAAAATGACTAACAAGTTCTATGTACCCAACGCTGAATACAAAAAAATTATATCGAAAACAGTTTTCGGTTTTTTAAATCACTTTTTTGAGGTTAGGAATGTAATGCGGCCTGGCCGAGTCAAACTAACCCCGAATTTGGACTCAGCGACCCTGAAAACATATAATCGCTTTCCTTTCTGGGCATTTCAATGAATGTTTCAACTTTCGTCACTTTTTTGAGGTTAGGAATAAAATGCGATCTGACCGAGTCAAACCGACCCCGGATTCGGATTCAGCGACCCCAAAAACGTATAGAAATGTTTGTCTCGTCTGGTGGACAAGACCTTTTTTTTTTTCGTGTGCCTGTGTTATTATACAGGTGATTCAGCTTGATGTCCTAGTCGTGCTGACCCATAATCTGACGATTATTTGGAGGGATTTTCTTAATCTGACGAATTGAAAAAAAAATTTTTTAATTAAAAAAAAATTTTTTTTTTTTAACCCGTTGTGGTCACCGGGGGTCCAAAAGACCCCAGGCTTTTTTGTTTTGAAAAGTATACTATTTTGAGAGTAAAACGCAGGAAGTTTTTTTGCTCTATCTCAAAAAAATTTAATAATATTTTTGTGAGAAAAGTCAAATTTCTCGAAAAAAAATTTTTTTTCTCGCGTTTTTTCAACATAAAAAAATTTTAAAAAGGAGAAAAAAATTATTGGATTATAAAGAGGAAGTCTTAAACTGAATTCCAGTTCAAGGTTTGAGTCGATACATCAAAAAGAACGCAAATGGCAACTGTTGTGGGGTCCATTGGACCCCGTGTGACCGTTATGAAATTATTTGGAGGTGTGACCACAACGGGTTAAATTACTAAATGTGACAAATAAAATGCATGGAAAATAGAATGCAAATAAAAAGATCTATTTCTTTCAATTGTAATATATACAGAAAAAAATAGTAAAATAAAAAAAAAACTTTACAAATATTAAGATTAATACAAATATTTTTTTTTAATCTTTATCTTCATCCGTGGAATTATCGGAGTGGGGAATACATGCTTCACTGCAGCTGCACGCACTAAACTTTTCTGACGATTTGTGCTACTTCGGCTTGTGGAAATCGGCAGATTATATTTTTTCCGTTATTCTTGAATTATTTCCTTCAAAATAAAAAAAAATTTGACCGCGCTCGAGAATGTCAAGGTGACGTTTTCTTTTTGCAGGTTTGTGACCCTCCAACTCCCTTACGTCACGCTCAAATCGTCAGATTATTGAAATGCACACTTTTCAGCATGTTATTAACCCACCCCACCTTAATCTGACGCGCTCGAGTATTTCTAACGATCGATTTTTTTTTACTATTCTGATCGGCTGCCCTAGACGCGTGATCCTATATTAAGGGCTTATATATAGTGGAGGTACTCAACAGGGTGCAAGGTAGCCCCCTATATGTTAATCTGTCGCGCTCGAGTAAATCCCCAAAATCCCCTATTGGGCTCGCCTACTACCAGAAATAAAAATAGGATATCTACCAAAATTAAAAATAGCCCACGGGATTTATCTGGGAGATACCATAGTAGAAAACAATTCAGGAAAAGGATATCTAAAAGTTATATTACTTTGGACGAAGAAGTGGAAGTTTAAGTAGCAACCCTGCGTCTTAAACCATTAAACGAATTATTTGACAGTCATAAGTCAGATATGGAGACGCATAATAACCAAGAAGAGGTTGCGAATACGCAAATTAATCCTCGACACTTAGAGGATGATCAAATTCCTTGTAAAATGATTAACGGAACAAATAAAGAAGAAACAAAAGTTGACATCATTATTGAAAATAAAAATAACGATCATGCAAAGTTAAATAAAGGCGAGTTTATAAATGAATATCAAAATAAAGTAAGAGAAGAAGAATTAAAGGAAAAGAATGAGAATAAAACTATGAGAGAAAACAAAAAATTAGATAAAAATTTTAATCTAGATATTCGAGAGGAAGGTTTCCAAACCTCTCCCGAAATGCTAGATTCCCAAATCCTTGGAGGGGGAAATTACCAAACCCCTCCTGAAATGTTAAATTTGTGACAGGAAAATTAAAACCCTTTTCCTCGACATCGACACTCGATGTTTAAAATCCTTTCCCTCGACATCGACGCTCGATGTAATGATCGATCCGACAAAATTTATGAAATACCGACTGTACGTTCTCTGTTGCCCGCGCTGCATGAGCGCCGAGCCCTGTAAACCGTCGAGACGGGGAGCCAATAGCGTAGCCGTATGTGACGAAATATATCGATCCGCAACGATTGGTAGGATCGAAGGGGGTGGGCGCGTGGTAGCGGAACGACCGAGAGATCTCGGGGACTCTTCCGTCTTCCGTCGGTCTTCGGCGGGATCAGTCCTGCGTAATTATAATGTAATTCGAAGTGCGTATAACGATCGACGATATGAATTTATTAATACTGTACTTGTGTAGACGGCGTACGTCCAATGATTGTGAACGAGTTGTGTGGGCCGTTTTGCGGCGAATAGCGACGTAATTGTAACGCGAGTCTAACTATTTCAATACACTCATATATTACTTGCTTATCTCTCTGATTTCTTTTGACTTCTGCAATATTCCTTGGGTCCCCGACGGAACTCCCCTTGTGTTGTCTCATGATTAGAGCTTGAAATTGCTAGCCGATTACCGAGTATTATAAGAATTAGATACAGAATATGAGTTTGTTAGTTCTCACAAAACTAACTGGCGTCCAATTAATTAAGGTAAATTCGTCAAATTACTTAGAGCCCTGGCAGCCATTGACCCAGGCCGCGCCAGGTGTCGGTATTATTCGTTAAATTAATTGTCGAAAGAATAACGCCGGTCTCAAATTATTCCCAAATCCTTGGAGGGAGAAGTGACCAAACCCCTCCTGAATTATTAAATGAATCTAAAAATCCTGGAGAAGGAAGTTACCAAACCTCTCCCGAAATATTAAATAATTTCCAAGTCTTTGGAGGGGGAAGTTACCAAACCCCTCCTGAATTATTAAATAATTCTAAAAACCCTGGAGAGGGAAGTTACCAAACCCTTCCAAAAGATTTAAATAATCTTAGAATTGCAGAGGCAAGTTTCCAGACTCCTCTAGTATATTCTACTCCCGTCGATTACGAAGAGGGAAGTAACCAAACCTCACTACGTAATACGACCGAATTTTGTTTACGAGAGCCAAAAAGTGAGAGCTCCTTAAATCCTGTGGAAAAAATAATATTTCCAAGGGTTGGAATACCTATAAAAAGTGATATTGATAAAAATCATACCTCTCATGTTACTATTGGAGAACTTATGAGAAGAGTAAAATTATATAATCCTAATATGGAAAAAATTTATGAGATCAACATAAAAAGTAAACCGTCTTCAAAAACTTTGGCATGCGCCCAAACTCGATTCCAGGAAATAATGGAAAATTTCAGGTACAAGCGTAAATCGGAGCAACATCAATTAACGTCTGAAACATCGGCTAAAGATGTCATTTCACGTGAATGTTTTGTATTATCCGGAGAACCTACCCAGGTAGCACATACACGTTTCAAAAATGTTTTATAAGCGTTTTTCCGAAACGTTTTATAATCGATTTCTAGAAACGTTTTTCATGAGTAAAAATGTCCATTCAAAAAACGTTCGATGGAACGTTTCTTTTGCGATAAAATAACATTTAAAAAACTATTATAGAAACGTTTTGTTTTAATGATGAAGACATTTTAGATGAAGACATTTAAAATTCCTACTTTTCACGTCTTTTGAACGTGTTTATGACGTCTTTGAGACATGCGTGAGAATGTTCTAGAAGCTTTATGCATATACCATCTATGACGTCTATTCTTTTTCGAAGAAATTCCTGAACTGATGCACATTCGTGCAATAAATTATAGTGAAACAAAATGTATTTGTCTCACTCTAACTTAATTGCATTATTGATGTGCACCAGTTCAGGAAGTTCTTCAAAACGGAACACACATATAAATGTTCTTTTAATGGCCACGTTCAGCAGAACGTTTATTTTGCAACTGTTGGAAGTTTTCTAAGCTCAGATTTGTCCGGTGACAAATAGATTAAGACCGGTCAAAATTAATTTAAGTAAATAAGTGGATATATGTGCAGGGATAAAATGATTTATTTTGTGCAATAATAATGATTATAGTGCAATACAAATTTAAATGTTTCAAAAAAGGCTATTAAAGCTATTATATATATAGATAAAGCAAATTATAATTTTGAAAAAAAAAATTTAACAAATAGGTATTTTTGTTACTGTAGAAAGGTAAAAAATACGTTTCTTAAATCATGGTTTCAAAAACATTTTTGCTCAAACGTTTCTTAATGGTTCTGTTACATCCTGCGAACTCCGCGATTTCCCTTTTTCACTGAAATTCCTATGCGCCTAAGATAGCCTTTAAGATTAGGATAAGTAAATTGAACACGGACGGTTGTCGATCGGCGAGTGAGGCCTTATCCTTGCACATTCTTTTCTTTTTTTATAACCAAACTATCTATTTGCCTAGGCGACTAAACGCAACCCTCCAGATGACGAATTACCAACGGACAGGGCATACGTGACTAGATTTTCATCAGCCTTGTCAGGCCTATAACTATAAACCCGGCGACACGACGCGCCAAATGGGCTTTAATGGGTTGATGAAGATCTTTATTGCATCGAGCGAGCTTTCAAAATTGCAGGTACGATGTTTTCGGCAAGCGGAAACAAAGCCTAAGACGTGTCTGTAAATACACGTGGCGGAAGTTTTTGCTTGCATTTAAGATTAAGAGGTATGCATCGTCCGTCAACATAAAAACAGGATCGCGAGATAAATGAAGAACCCTAATAAAAGAGAAATCGGCGATAGCCGAAAAACAAATGAGTCACTGGAGGAAGCGATGAGTTGGACCCCCAATAAGACAGTGGGGGCCTTACGAGAAGACTCACCAATGAACAGTCGGAAAAATCGACAACCGTCTCTAGCTTTCTAGGATAGGTGAAAATTTAGAAATCCACCTCTCGGGTGAAGACATCCCGCCAACGAGAAATCGTTTAAACAAAAATTAGAAGCATCCCACCAACCAGGAGTTCCCCAAAATGAAAACCAGACACATCTCACACGAAATCCACCCCTTCCATTCCTTTAACTTCCCTATATAAATCCCGACATTAGAGTGCTCAGCCTCTTCTTCTCCTGAACTTCGGTCTCTTCGAGCCTTAGTCCCTGCAGTTAGACTTCCAAATTAAGTTGTGCGCGTTGAAATTACGAGTGCTCGCTGAGGCCCCGAGGATCATCAGTTCCAGCTATTCTCAATTCGATCAGCGTCAAGTAGTAAGTCTCGCAGTCCTTTTTCTTTTTCGTGTTATCGTCCCCCTTCTCAAGTGGTCTATCAATTATTGGATCCCCGAGAGTTTATCATAACGAGCCTATTACTATCGTGGGTTTGGGTCGATCGGTGTAGGAATTGGATTCGCGGCGGTTGTTGGCGTTGTCGCGGGTCTGGTTGGCTTGTCGACCTTTGGCTCCCGGCGTCTTCGTCGCTGTCACGGACTCAGCCGGTTCACTGACACCTTGAGCTCCTGGTAGATTACTATCGTGGGTTTGAGTCGATCGGTGTAGGCATTAGATTCGCGGCGGTCGTTGGCGTTGTCGCAGGTCTGGGTGACTTGTCGGCCTTTGGCTCCCGGCGTTTTCGTCGCTGTCGCGGACTCAGCCGGTTCACTGACACTTTGAGCTCGTAACAATTTCCTTTTTGGGTTTTTATTTCGTACGCTTCCGACCGGGTCCGAGGAAGATCGACCACTAAATAAATAAAATAATTTTAGTGGACCCGGAAGTTCCACCCTCTCGAAGGCGGAATCTCCGCTCGATCAAGCGGAGGAGGAATCGTCGAAATCGGCAAGAGCGAAAAAACCTGAGAAATTTAGTGTCGGAGTTCCTCCGACACAAACGCGATAACGCCGATCCTCCGCGCCTCGCCACTCCACCACGTCCACCCGCAGTTCTCCTACACCTTCCTCACATCTAAGTCCCATACGCGAAAGATCGTATCCCCCTGTTCCTTTCGAGGAACCTTCCAGGGGACCATCTCCAGCGTTATCCACCACCTCGAGCGTGGAGATTCTCGAGGAAAGTCCCGTACGTCCGCACTTCCTTTTTAATATTCCCACTTATTTTCCCCGCTACACAAACCGAATTCCCGAAGGAACTCCTACCATCGGTCCTGGGGAGTTCGACATAGACGAACTCCGTTCCCTCATCCTCAGGGCCGATCCTCACCATTCTATTCCTACCTTGATCCCCGACCATGAATTCCCGTATTTAATTCCCGTTAGCCTCCTAAGGGACCTTTTCCATTGCTCCACCGTCACTCTCCGAGAAATACACGATAACCTAACAGACCCGATAACTATTGACTAAGATCGCCATAAATGTAGAATTAATGATATGACCCTCTAATTTAATTTAACTTAGTATTTTATAATTATATTCCTCCGGTTTATAACTTAATCTAATATCACACACATACACACCGCAAACATATTTAATTAAATTTATGTAATTCAATTCCGATCTCGATGTAAAAATAGCGGGCAGGATGTCCATTCCCAAATAGGTTTCCCCCTTTAAATTCCTGCCCGATCACCCCCGCACTCTTGTAACACCTGCGATGAATACACCTTACACATACATTTTTTCACTTTAAAATATTTCAATTCTTCGTTTATTTTGCCTATGTCTTACTTATTGTAACATCGATAGCTTACTTAGTTTATATTCGGAATAAATGTTCTATTTATGTTAAATATAAATTTCCATCTCATTTATTCTTCTTAAGACCAACCCCACTACTCATCTCCCTCTCTTGAAATTGCACGAGGTCCGATCCTGAGTTAAAAGGATTAAATTCCTTGACTCGAAAGAGGACCGACGATCGCACCGCTCACGGAAGGCGTCCTAGCGTCCCTTAGACGTTGACCCTTCCTGAGCCATAAAAGTGCGTTCGGCTCGCGCCACGCGGCTCACGTGTACCTGCGAGCAGCATTTGTAAGTATCTGGTTGCGTCCTTCCTTACCCATACCCCTCTGGTTAGCCTTTCCTTCACTTCCCAGTTTTTCTTATCTTAATCCTGGGGTTGGACGTAACAGTTCTTTACGGTTATGAAACTACCATATATGTATACGTTCAAAAAACGTATATGAAACTAATATGTGCTACCTGGGTAAAAAAGATAAGCTTACGGAGATTACGAAATTGCTACGACTAGAGCATTTAAATAATAAAGAAAGGAAAAGTGTTATAAAACTTATAAATAATAGTCAAGATCGATTTCATATTCCCGGAAAAAAATTAACAGCAACTCATGTATTGCGACATCAAATACCAACAATAGATGATCGACCTATAAATACTCGACAATATAGATTTCCACAAGTCCACAAAGAGGAAATAAATAAACAGGTAAAGGAACTACTCGAGGCAGGGATCATAAACCCTTCTCAGTCACCTTACAATACACCCATTTGGATAGTATCAAAAAAGGAAGACTCAAAAGGAAACAAACGTTGGAGAGTAATATTAGATTTCCGAGGCGTAAACGAAAAAACTATGGGTGATGCCTACCCATTACCGAACATTGTCGAAATTATTGACCAATTAGGTGTTACGTCCTGTGGAATTCGCGATTTCTTTCTTCCATAAAAATCTTTCGTAAGACGTTTTTCCAATAGAATTGTTTCTGGGATGGCGAGAACCAAATAATATTTTTCGATAGGCGACGAGATTACGGATGATAATGAATCACCATTGTTCTCGACATCAAAATTAAATAATTGTGAAACTGCGCCGCCGGTCAATAGCCGTCATTCCCGGGGAAAATTCGTGAAAAACACTTGACGGCAGACAATAACAGATTAAAACAAGACGATAGAAATTTCGAAATCTAGCGTCTCGACCCATAAGAAATTGTGAAACCCGTGCCGCCGAAAATTCGTGAAAAACACTTGACGCTAGACAGTAACCGATAAAAACGAGACAATAGAATCGTCTCCGTGAGAAAAACATGTTTTTTGGATGATGACTAACAAGAGTCATCATCGGAAAAACAAGTTCCCCACCAAAAATTGAATTGAGACATATTCCTCGATAACCCATCCCTAAAAATCATATATAAACCGCGACAGCGGGACACCCTTCGCTTCACTTCATTCCGAATTTCTAAGCAGTTAACTCCGCGTCTAACGGGATTGTTATTAAACTAAACTCTGTGTGGGTCGATATCAGCACGTCGCGGTATTACTCTGAGTCCAGGCTCCAGAAGAATCCTCGACCCAGCTTCGCCGCCGCGATCACCGATCCCAAGACGTTACATCCAGAAATTATCAGCGGAAATAGTAAGTTCAAAATAATTGCTAGTCCTTTTCCCCACAAATATATGTATATGTATATACAATAACGAGAATACATATATATATTTTCAAAGTTCCTTCCCCCTTATTTCGATTTATTTTAAATCATAAATGACTTTAGTGTGTAACTCCCACGTGCACCGCCGCAAGACCCTAGGGGTGGTTATCCGTAACCGAATAAATCGGAGCAGGCGAGCTCGCGTCATAGAGCGGAAGCTCTTGTGCTCTTACATAGAACGCCTCAGTTATTCGCCGCGTTTCGCGCCTCCCCCGCCTCTCTTCGCCTCCCTGACCTATCAAATCCTCCCCGATACCCCCGATTCATCTCCTTTCCTAGAGCCCTCCTATTCCCCGGTTCCGTCCGAGGAACTCGAGGATCCCCGCCACAGCCCTTTCCTGGAGTTTTATTCTCCGCTCCCATTTGAATATCCCGAACAACCATACCATAGGACACCCTCCCCCGCTACCTCCGCATCGACCATCGAGTTTCTCGACGGTCGATCACCTTCCCCCGCGCTCTCTTGTTCCAGCGTGGAAATCATATACGAATCCATCCTCTTAGATTAGATAGCGACACTAATGTAACCTTAAGCTGTACATACACTACACCATTACATTTCTTTTTTTTCTTTTCTTTTCAATTTCCATGATTCTGTAATAAACCGAGCAGGATCTCAAGTTAATTTAGATTCTTTCCCCTGAAAATCCTGTTCGATGACCTCCGCACCTATATGTAACACCCGCGCCCTTCTCTCACACACACATATACCTCTCACTCATATTATATATCCGTATATAATGATTTGCCAATTTCTCTGTTATAATTATATTCCGCGTAAATTTTACTAGATCTTTTTCTTTGTTAAAAATTGTTTGAATGATTTGTTATGAATAAACGTATATTAATTGTAAAATGAATACCAGTCATTTCATAGAATAAGACCTCGTCCTCAGCACCCTCGCTCTCTCAAAAATCGCACAAGGTCCGATCCCCGGTAAAAGGGATAATATCCTTGACCGAAAACAGGACCACGAGTGCACGAAACTCGCAGTAGGCGTAATAGCGTCCCTTCTGGACGTTGACCCATGACTGGAGTTTCCCGAAACGTGCATTCGTCTCGAGGCACGCGCCTTTTCCAGCGTGCACCCGAGATACGATAAGATCTCGTTACGTCTTCCTATCTCCCCTCCTCTAGATAGCCTTTTCCTTGCTATTCTCTAAAACATAATATTTTACAAATTCCGGAGTTTGACGTAACATAGGCAATGCAAAGTATTTCACAGTATGTGATCTCGCCTTTGGATTTCACCAAATAGAAATGAATCCTGCAGATAGCCATAAAACCGCATTTATGACTCCTAATGGTCACTATGAATTCGAGAGAATGCCTTTCGGGTTAAAGAACGCTCCCGCTACCTTCCAACGGGCAATGGATCTAATATTAGCAGGTGTATTTATTTATATAAACGATATCATTATTTCAGCTCCTACGTTAGAAGAACATGGAAGACGGTACAATTTATTAATGGAACGACTCCGCCAAGCTAATCTAAAATTACAGCCTGATAAATGTGAATTCTTGAAAACGGAAGTAACATACCTAGGACACATAATAAGTAGAGATGGAATTAAACCTGATCCTAAAAAATTAGAAGCCGTAAGACAATTTCCAAGGCCGAAAACACCGAAAAACATTAAACAATTTCTCGGATTAGCAGGATATTACAGAAGATCCATACCAAATTTCGCGAAATTAGCCAAACCTTTAACAAATCTATTAAAAAAAACGATACGCCCTTTAAATGGACATCTGCTCAAGAGGAGTCTTTCAAAATATTAAAACATCAGAAATTATGTCAAGAACCAGTTTTACAATATCCCGATTTTTCAAAACCCTTCATTTTAATTACTGACGCTTCTGGAACTGCCGTAAGAGGTATTTTGTCACAAGGAGAAATAAATAAAGATTGACCAATAGCATACGCATCACGAACTTTAACCGACAATGAAATAAAATACGATACATATGAAAAGGAAGCTTTAGGAATAATATACTGCATTAAACATTTCCGACCATACTTATACGGGCGGAAATTCACATTAGTCACAGATCATAAGCCTTCTCACTTTGGTTTAAAAATACCCAAGATGCGAACATGAAAATTCTCAGCTGGAGATTGAAATTAGCAAAATATGAGGACACCTGCGTTATTCTTTGACAGATGTACCGCCCCAGTCAAACTCCCCGCCTGGCAGTGTCCTCGAATCGGATCACGCGGGAGTATTAACGGCGATCGGCCGCGAGGCCTCGCTCCACTCTGACACGCTTGGATCTAGAACACCGTGACCGCCGGGGCACGAAGCCCTCGGGGCACGCGCTCCGCCTAACCGAGTAAGTAAGGAAACGATGAAAGTAATGGTATTTCACCGGCGATGTTGCCATCTCCCACTTATGCTACACCTCTCATGTCTCCTTACAGTGCCAGACCGGAACAAGGAACGTCAGCTAGCGCACCACTCCATGATCTTGAATGGCAGGCAAATGTCCAGCCTGTCGGGTCAATGAACGGAAAATCGGAACACACCTATTCCCTCCTCCCCTTGAAAGAAACTTCCACCTACACCTTAAAGGCTAATAAAAATAACAACCAAAATAAATTTCTCTATCCCCTGCATCAACCTCGCCACTTTGAATCGCATGCTACGACATGCAAGAAATCAAACAACAACATTCCTTTGTAGACATGGAAATCCAGCATATCAACACCCGGCTATTAACCCGCGGGCCGCTGAAGGTTAAGGTCATCAAGGTGGACTCGCCGGTTTCCTTCTGGGTCCACATCGAAAAGGCACGGGAGGACCTCGATAAGCTCATAGATGACCTGACGCGAAGGATGACGCGGAGAGGCCATCTTCTACACGAGCGGTCTGACTATGTACGTCCAGGCGAGGCTATCGCCATCCGCGAAGGGAGGCAGTGGCAAAGGGGGATAGTACTCCGAATCGACAAGGACAGCATCGTCTCAATCGCCTTACGAGACTGGGGGCGCGTTGTCCAGAGGCCCATACATGAAATCTATATATTACAAGATAGATTCCGTGACCTCGAATGGCAGGCAATCCGTTGCGGGATTGCAAACATCCAGCCTGTAGGGACAAAAAAGAGGTGGTCCCGTAGGGTCAATGGACTAGTCAAACTCCTCATAGAAAAACGAAGCGGATGGCTAAAGATCCGCAAGGCGACGGAGTTCGGAGACGAAGCTACCCTCGTCAGCTTCAGCCCAGAACCTGAAGGCGAAGACGAGATACGTGATCTCGAGGGGCTGCTAATACGGATGGGATGCGCAGCGCCCAGCATTTCGGAGAAAAAATAGCATACAAAAAATATATATATGTTAAGAAAGAAAGAAAGAAGATATATATAATTAATTTTATATACGTAAATCACGAATAAAGCCTTGCATATGTTTCTCTTTAGATTTTACCCATATATGTATGCGTATATAAATATATAGTTTTTCTTTCTATAATCTTAAGTCACATACACACTATTGTCTTATACTCACATAACTTCTCTTTAGTATTATAATTTTACACACATATATATATTTCCTTTTCGGGATAATTATAACTTTACTTCCGTATGATATTCACGTCCAAAACTTATATGCATTATACATGCATGCTATATATATATAAAGGTATACCTTTATATATATATATATATATATACAAAAAAAATATAAAAATAATAAAAATAATAGTAATAATAATAATAATAATAATTTTAATACAGAATATTATATTAATTTTTAACTCTCACTCTGTAAAAGAAAGACGAAAGAATTAAGGAAGGGGTTTTGGAGGTCGCCTATTTCTTTCCTCTTTCTAAAAACCAAAAGATACTAATTTTGTAACAAATTTTATTTTATATTTTACGTTGCATCCTGGACGATAAATAGGTTCAATAAATAAGTATTGATCTTTCATTTTCTACCTTTTATGATCTATGTAAATTAAGCTTCACTATGTTCCCTTCCACTTAAGATAAGTATAATTGCGTAGGTAGTTTTGAAAAATAGTGTGAGGATGGTTTCCTTTCTAAATAACGACAATAATAGCAAAAAGAAAAAGGGGCACACTAATAACAAATAAATATAAGTAGCATGAAAATAATAACCGCCTGACTGTCAAATAAGTACGAGGCTTCGGCACATTCCCCTCTTTGAATTATCAAAAAAAAAAAAAGGAAAAAAAAAAAAAAAAACCCTCAAATCAAATTAAACAAAATATGTGCCGACCCAACGGCACCCCGATGAGTATTTCCATTTAGGAATTTCATCTTATTGTAACCTGCCACCATTGCTATGCAAATCGGCTGCTAAACAAAATTCAGCTAGCCCCTCGTCATCCCCGGCGATAACCCATAAGGATACCATGCCCAATCAGACGAGTACATAGCAATCCAGCTATAATTAAATGGCAAGTGTTAAACCTGCGATGTCACAAATATATTAAAAATTGTCAGCAAGCCGGCAAGGCACACAAAAAAAACACAGGTAGTTTTGGGGCTACCGCATGGGTCAGTTGGAAAACTGCCACAAAAAAAAAGGGGTGGAATGCCTCGGGACAGACGACAGCCACGTGGACAACCCATTCTAGCTAGTAATGGCACCATTATTGCCCCGTTAAGGGAAGGAAGACAGCCTCACATAAACCGAAATCTTGCGCGAATAACATTAAGACATTATCAAAATAAGTAGAAAAATATATATGCGTATACATTAAATATTCCACTTGCATTCGAATGTGCATTCTAAAACCGTTGATATAACCATCTTTAATACATACACATATGGGCAACAGCATAAACCAGAAGGACGAAAGAATAAAGAACGGATTTTATGGAGGTCGCCTTTTCTTTCCTCTTTCTCTAAACAGAAACCAAAGGGCTTGCGAAAAACGGAAATCGCTTTTCAATCAATTAGCCTGCAAATGTTGTGTTACGCACCCCCAACATTTGTCTAAGGCGGGGGGTGTTACGTCCTGGGAACTCCACGATTTCTCTTTTTCGCGGGGCTAAGATAGGCCTTAAGATTATGATAGGTAAACTAAGCGCGGAGCCTTGATCCCCTCGCATTCCATCTTTTATGACCAAAATGGCTATTTGGTTGGGGCAACTAAAAGCAACCTTCCAGATGACAAACTACCGACAGACAGGACATACGCGATCGGTTTTATCAATTTTTGTCTAGCCCATAGCTATAAACCCGGCGACACGACGCGCCGAGGAGAGCCTTAATCCCATGCAGAATTTGGTTAGGATCCTTATCGCATCACGCGACTAGCCCAAAGTTGGCCGCGGAATGTCCCGACAAACAGAGACAAGATCCAAAACGTGCTTTTAGAAATCCGTAAGAGCACGTGGCGGAATTTCTGTTTGCGATAAGGCTGCAATAAAGATTGGGTGAAATACATTTGTCTGTTGATACTGAAAACAGGGACCGCGAGATAAGGGACCCCAATAAACGAGGAATCGGCGACAGCTGAAAACAAATCAGTCACTGGAAGAATCGCTGGGTTGCACCCCCGATAAGACAGTGGGGGCCTTACGAAAGGACTCACCAATGGAAAACCGGAAAAATCGATAACCGTCTCTAGGTTTCTAGGATAGGCGAAGACTTAAGATCTGGCTCTTGGGTGAGAAACGTCTCGCCCAATAAGAAATCCTCTAGATAAAAATTAGAAGAATCACACCAACCAAAAGTCCCAAAAATGAAAACCAGACACACCCCACATGAAATCCACCCCTTCCATTCCTTACATTTTCCTATATAAACCCCGACATTGCGGCACTCTCTCTAAAAGCTTCTGAGTCTTTTCAAGCCTCCCAAGCTTAGTCTCGTGTTTTCCTCAGCCTTTACAATCGTGATATCTTCCGCTTTTGAGTCACGATTCAACACTTATCGTTAGAGTCAGTGCAACACATCTGACCGCATACAACTGATTCCGTCTATTCCCTCAACCAAGGGTCATTCCGACGCGCAGTCATCAACGGTGTCATCAAACTCATCAAGTAGTAAGTCGTATATTCACTTCTTTAGTTATCCTCACTTTAGTGTCCAGAAGTTCTCTCGGTTAAACCTCAATCCATAAACCTTAAACATTAATCCTTCTAACCCTCCAATCTCTTTCTCTATATTATTCCTGAGTTAGCTGATTAATCGGCGGGCTCGGAGTAATCTATGGTATTCCTGAGTTAGCTGATTTATCGGCGGGCTCGGAGTAATCTTCTATATTATTCCTGAGTTAGCTGATTTATCGGCGGGCTCGGAGTAATCTTCTATATTATTCCTGAGTTAGCTGATTTATCGGCGGGCTCGGAGTAATCTTTTCTATATTATTCCTGAGTTAGCTGATTAATCGGCGGGCTCGGAGTAATCTGGTATTCCTGAGTTAGCTGATTTATCGGCGGGCTCGGAGTAGTCTCCTTTCTATTCACTGCTGGGAACCTCAACAGATCCTCTGTCTTCAATTTCAACCCTTCCAAACCGAGTCGACTTCCCCGCGGTTAATGGTTTTAAAACAATTAACAGGGAATTAACTTATAGTGGATTCCCGCGGTCCCCCCTTTAAGAAATCTCGAAGGGCCGTAAAACACGAACATGATCGTCGGAAGCAACAAGCGCGAAGGAAATTAGAAAAGGCACGAATTAGCGCAAGTCCTTCGTGTCTCGCCATTCCACCGGCTCTACCGGGCTTTTCGGAGGAACCCTGTTCCTCGCAGGAGCGTCGCCCTGTCGTTCCACCTCGCCCTATCGTTTTACCATCTCGTCCCTTCCCCACCTCTTCTCGCCCTGTTTGTCGCGTGGCCCCATTTCACGTTGTCCCGGTCAACCGCGATCCCGCCACCCTGCTCGAACCTCCCGGTTCCCCCTCCTCTTCCAGGGGACCATCCCCGACCCCCTCGACCGGCTCAACCGTCGATCTCGAGGAAGTACTCGATCCAGAGATGATCACTTTAGAATAATAGTTATAAAATTCATTTATTTTATTTTAATTTAGTTTCAAATACACCTACACACCGCACACTTATTTAATTAAATTCATGTAACCTCAGTTCTAAGATCAATTGTAATAATAGCGGGCAGGATGTGCATTGAATAGGTTTCCCCTTCCAAGATCCTGCCCGATCACCCCCGCATTTATGTAACACCCGCGAGAATAATACTCACTCATGACACACACGCATCCGACATTCACACTTATAAATGTATTCAATTTTATTTGCCCAAATTCTCACTTATTGTTTACCTAGTTTATATTATCGTAATAAATATTTGTCTTATGTTAAACATTGACTCCAACCTGCATTCATTATAATTTAAAACCTCACCCACCACTATTGCCTCTCTCGAAACCGCACGAGGTCCGATCCTAAGTTAAAGGGATTAAATTCCCTGACTTAAAACAGGACCGACGATCGCACCGCTCACGGAAGGCGTCCTACCGTCTCCACGGACGTTGACCCTTCCGGAGCCATTGAAAAGTGCGTTCGGGCTCGCGCCACGCGTCTAGCGTGTACCTGCGAGCGATATTCTTAAGCTTCTGGTTGGGTCCTTCCTTACCCCGACCCCTCTGGTTAGCCTCTCCTTCGCTTCCCAGTTTTTTTTATCCAAGTCCTGGGGTTGGACGTAACAGGGCATTCTTTGTCAAATCGGACACCCCCCCCTGTCCAAAAATGGGGGCAACCGAAAAATTTCTTTTAGGGCTCACTTTATAGGTACATGTATGTACTTTCGTTTTAACTCCGGCCTTTTTGAAAAAACAATATGGCGCGCCCAATATGGCGGCTAAAACCTGGGAAAACTGAACTTTAAAAAGCAATATCGCTCATTAGAGCGTACTGAAGAGGTTGCTTTTTTATGAAATCCAGCGGTACAGTGTTTTCTTCGTCCCTAGTAACGAATTTGTACTAAAAATATCAAATTTCAAAATGGCGGAATTTAAATGGCGGCCAAATGCCAAGAAAATGGTAGAAAATGATGATATTGTTAACTAAGACTTATACTGTTGGTTCCAGGCTCATTAAATTAAGTGCTGCAGCGTTTTTTCAATCGCTGATCTCTTGATCACATTGTTAAATTTCAATATAGCGGCCAAGGGTTACAAAAAATGATCTTATAATTGCCAAAGTCTGAATTAAGTATAACGATTAGTTTCTATTTTTCTGAAATTCAATGTTTTAGGGTTTTTTAGTGGCTACTCACGAATTGCGAAAAACTCCATAATGCAAAACGTTTAGAAACATGAATCCTTGGAATCTCTTCTATTAGTTCGTATTTTCTAAGGAAAATGTGACTTCATGTTTACTATTCGAAAATCGTAACAGTCAATGATCTTCCAAATCATGAAGGGCCCAGGATATATGGCCGTAATTTCTGGAGAAGTAGTGCATATAACTAAATGTACTCCGATGGAAGTAAAAATACGCCAAACTCAAGAATGTTATCAACAATTGCCAGTATCTAAAGGAAACGAGACGTACTTCTTAACACCTCGAACGCATATACTTTTTAAAACAGGAATGCAAATCTCGTGCAGTAGGATACTTCCTACAATGTACCAGCTAAACGACGGATGGTACCGCATTACACCAAACGTGGAGTACAGCAGAGCACCTACGGTAATGGAAACCGATGACTAAGCCTACCTGGCATTACAGCGATCCAGGATCCTTGGCTGCAAGCGGCATTTATACCAACCAGGACCTCGAAAAATTTTTCCTGCCGAAAAAACCGGAATACTAAACACCGTAGCACGAGGCGTAATGGGGGAACCAACCATAACACAAGGGATGTCACTCTTATCTCTTAGACGAAAACTCATTACAGAAAATCACAGAGAACGCCTGGAAGAAAATCTGGGGAACGTTCTTAATTTTTGGCAATGCAACTGCAGGATTGATCGGAATATACTTCTTCGCAAGGACGGCAAAGCTAATAATCGACACAATTATACACGGTTACGCACTACACACTATATACGGATGGTCAATACATTTAGTCGGAGCACTGTGGGACTCGGTGACCAATCTACTACTACACCTAGCGCGAGGGACGCCGAAAGATGACAAAAAACAAGAAAAGGAAGCAGGAGCACCCCCGCTCCCGGTCGAACACGAAAAAACTGCAGCGGACACTGAACACGCACACGAACACGCACACGCACACGCACACGTATATACTCAACTTTTACGATCTCCTTCGTACCATATTGCTATGCAAGGCAATGTGGAAAATGCAACGAAACCCAGTATCCGCAACAAAGCTAACAACGTGTATCCACAGCTATAAAAAATTTCTTTTTCTCACATTTCATTCCTTCTCGAGAAAAACTGACAATAATAAAAATCCACATGTTAAACATATGAAAACTATATTAACTAAGTTAAGAACGAATGTAAAATCCGAAAACTCGAGCGTTAGCCAGTAAGTATGATCTTGATTTTCGAGGAGCGCACAAGCCGTACTATATACTATTTACTACCTATATAAACCCAGGTAAACTCTAAATAAACAATTATATTATACATATATGTATACATTAGAATAGTTGTTGAAATTAACACAAACACATTTATACAAATCAAGTATCAAAATGAGACCGCCGACGCCTGATGAAAGAAGCGAGGAGGAGAAGAACGAATTGTACGGGCCGATCGACGGAGTTCTGCCCGAGGAGCACGAAGACACATACAGGGTTATCGTAGACGGCGCGTGCCTCCGCGACCCTGAGGGGGAGGAGGGAATAGTGCTGGTGAACTCCTCCTGGCCACGTACAAAAATGTGTCTAGTTTGCTATTTAGACCAGTTGCCACCACTCGAGGACGACGAGGAGATCCCCGAAGTTGATGGATATAAGGTCAAGTGGGGGTACCACGACCTCAGCTCGCCGCGGCACGGACTCCCGCCGTCGACAAAGTTTTGCTGTACCAAGTGCGGAGAGGTGATTTTGGGCATGAGACCAGCTCGACAGTGCCGCGACTGTATTGAGGAGTTCCTCGTACAGAAACAAAAGTACGAAATGGCGCAGGCGACGCGGGTGAACCTATAAGAGATAGAGGTGGAGAAGAGATACTAAAAAAAAAAAGAGAAGAAAAAAAAAGAAAAGAAAAAATGATAAAGTGGACTCAATTAGCTTATAATTTTTTTTTTTTTTCTTTTTGTGTGTGCTCTCATATATATAATTTTTTTTTTTTTTTTTTTTACCCATATATGTAAATTTTTTTTTCTCTTATAAATTTTTATATTATTTTGTATCATTATTTAGTCAAATATATTTTATCTATCCACCACACTTCTTCTAAATTATAAGCGAACAAATTACCCTTTCCTTAAAGAAATATATATAAGCATGAGATAAGCCTCAAACCGACACCTAAACTGCGACGCGTAATATTAACCGATACAACATAAGCGAACAATACTATTTAGCTAAAAATATTCCATTTGTTCACACACGTTTCATACACATTTTCTGCGAGCGAAACTAATCTAAAACGTAGCATAAGTGCATTATACTATTTTATATTAATTTATACGTGGTAACATAACGTACCACGTATGACTTAAAAGGGGGAAGGTGTTACGTACTGAAATTTTATATATTAAAATTTCGACGACGCACTTTTGAACGCTTAGACGAAGCACTTTTGAACGCTTAGACGACGCACGTTAGCTCGGAATTCCGAGGGGACGGTCGAGTCAACGTAAATGTTTAGGTTATCTTATCGGAGTCCGTTGAAGGGTTGGGGGCCAGATGGGCCCAAAACTACGCTTCTAGAATGTTCTGGAAGCTTCTAGAATACCTTCCCCTTTAAGAAAACGCGTAGGAAAAGGCGGGAATCTCGCGCGGGAGATTCCGGCTTTTTCGGGTATAAATAGGGCGGAAAAACGCCGCGAAGAGCAGATAGTTTCGAGCCTCGACTCCTTCCAGATAGTTCCTTCGGCTCTAGCATTCCAACTGCTCAGCCATTCCTTCGACTCTAGCATCTCAATTGCTCAGTCAGTCCTTAAATCATTTTCCTAAATCTCACTCAATGCCAACGTTCTAAATCCGAGCATTCGCACTCGATCTTGGGACTTAGTCCCTGTACTGTTCATATTGTAAAACCGCGTAACTCAAGTTGTATTAAGTTTAGAGAATAAAGGTAAGATAAGTTTGTAAAAAGAATAAGCTCGAAATCTGGAATCTCACCTAGTATTTTTAATCAATCACTTCTGGTATTCCGACTCGCGGTTTTCGCTGACAAAAGTGTGGCGATCTGTGCTGGGGCGCTGACGAAGAGTGTGGCGAACTAGTACTTTCGCTGCCGAAAGGCGTGGCAATTACGGGGTTGGTTTCCAGAAAAGACAATAATCGTAATAAATTCCCGAAAGTGAGTTTGACCTCTACGCTGACAATCTGAGCGCTGACGAAGAGTGTGGCGAGCAGTGTGTGGCGGATTGGTTTTAGAGCGCTGCCGAAAAGTGTGGCTAGCCTCAAAATTCACTTTCGAGGATCCGGGTTAGATGACGAAAAAAGGAGGTAAACGAACTCAGATTAAAAGGATTAGGTTCCAGATCAAACAAGCAATTATTTTGAATCAAGATCCTCTCCCCTTCCTCCAAAAATTACAACAACTAGAAAACGCACCTCCATTTAACCCTATTCCTGTCGACTTCGACATCGATTATCCCCACTACAATCAAATAAATAGAAGTGATCCTCGGTACGAAATTTATAAACTCAGATATCTTTTCGGTCCCGAATAATAATAATAACCTTCACACGACTTGTCCAACTCCCTGGTAAATTGCTTAAATGCATTGACCAAAAAACGGACGAACAACTGACAGAACGTGACATAACTTTAACACAAATTTTTAATGTAATCTAGCTATTAAATAATAATCAAATTGAAAATTTTTTCACTTTTGTTTATCCATCATCTGTAAGCTTACAACATACGAAATAATTTATATTTCTGTGATTGTCTTTTATATTTTGGATATAAGGCGAATTGATGAAAGTGCTTTTATAATAAATAACTAACATTTTTTTGTTTATAAAAAAACTTGTTTTCTGTAAATTCTCTTTCTTTATCACAAATTATTTTTATATATTATTATCTCAAAGATATTTAATTGAATATCTTTAATTTGCTACGTATAAATAAATTCATATTTATATATATAAATATCACATTAGACGAATGTCGATCATCGAACATTTAATTTATTATAGTTAAGGGGATGCTGGAGCCGCAGGCGAACTCAATCAGCTTCGATAAAGAAGTGCTCACCGATTCTTACACATACACTAGGAAAAATGTTTTGTTGTACAAACCAAAATTTTGTTGTAACAACACATAAATTTGGTTAAAATATGCCCAACAAAACTGTTTAGTTGCTGTAAACAAATATCTGTGTTACTTATGTTTTGTTGTTACAACGTAACACTTTTGTTATAGCAACCAAAAATATTTCGTTGCTGTTAAAAAACGTCTTAACTAAACAGTTAGTTAAGATGTTTTCTCACCCCGCTACGCGGCGCATCGCCGGTATTTTCTCTCGTAAGGAAGATTCGACATCGACCTTATATCTAGGGCAGCTCAGCGGGTCTTCTCCAACATTCAAGCTTGTCAGTTAGAGCGTGCTCACTCCTGACAACCTACCCCACATAGTATATACACATAATTTAAATATATAATGTTTATATATATTTTGATTTATATATATAAATCATAAAAAAATTAATATCTTCAAACAAAATATTTGATTCCAGTAATTAAAATTTTTGGTTGCAATAAAGTTGCAATAAAGCAATTTACATTACTAAACGCTTTTGTTTTCCATAAAAAAATTCATATAGTTAAAGATTTTTGGTTGCTATAACAAAAGTATTACGTTGTAATAACAATGTTTACAGCAACTAAACAGTTTTGTTGGGCATATTTTAACCAAATTTTTGTGTTGGAGACACTAAATTTTTTTTCCCAGTGTACATACAGAGCGCAGGCGAACTCGATCAGCGTCGATAAAGAAGTACTCACCGATTCTTACTCATACATACAGAGCGCCTGCTCTAGGGCTACCCGTTATACTGATCCGTATGTTTTTGGCTGAATTCGGGGAGACGCGTAACATGTACATATAAAATTTTCAAATGCACTTTTCTCTTATACTAAAGCTCGCTCGCAGCTCATTTCTGCAAGCACAGGATTCTTCTTTATTGTATTTCCGTGACTGCTGCAAGGTTTTTGTATACGTACACAGTCTAAAACTTTTATGTGCAGCAAATGTTGTCATGAATCGACCACAGAATCGAAAATAAAACTGTAATTTTCTAATATCTTTTCGTTTTTCATACGCAATTGGTGCCTGCAGTCTTCGTTATCGTCCATATTTTAATTCTGGACAAAAATTTTTAATTCGGTGAAATTAATCAAAAGATTAGTGTGTCTGAAAATATCGCGGTAAAACAGACCTGTCTTCAGCATCCCCTTAAACATGGCCAGATATCGTCATACCTAAATAGTTTTCGATCATACACAACCTCAGTTCGACTTAAGGTGCTATTTCACGTTGACGCTTGTGGCTCATTTTCAGCGAGCAAAAATCTTCAAATATAATATATTATATATATATATATATATATATATATATATATATATATATATATATATGTATATATATATATATATATATATATTTATTTATATAATAAAAATAAGTAAAAAATATTATTTCTAGGGTCACGTGGTTTCGATTTGACGCTCGCGTCAAGAAATAAAGCTGAATTTATTTAACATCCAACGTTGACGCTGAATCGTCGTTGATCGTCTCAGTACAATCAAAAATAGGCTTCGAAATACGTAAAATATTAATTATTTTCAAGTAATATCTTCAAGTAATAATATTTTACGAATATATATATAAATAAAAATATTATTTCTGAAGATTTTTGCTCACTGAAAATGAGCGTCGAGCCGATCGAGCGTCTACGTGAAAAGGCACCTTTATATCTGAACAGATATGATCAAATGTAATGTATTTTGGATCGCATTCAAGTATAGATTATGGTTATATCTAAACAGATACAGTCAGATCTGGACTGTTTCGATGAAATTCAATCACAGATATGGTTCGATCTGAGCAGATATGATCCGATTTGAGCAGATATGGTCCGATCTGAGCCGTCGAAGACCACATTACTCCCCATATAAAGTTATATATAGTTATATGCGCATATATGACCAGATCTGCGCAGACATGAGAAGTCATATCTGAGCATATCTGACCAGATAAAATTTGATCTGCTGAGATATAATTTGATCTGGTCAGATCTAATCCTTTTTTCTCGGGCAAAAAGGAGGACTCGGAAGGAAATAAATGATGGAGAATGGTTTTAGATCTTCGAGTTCTGAATGAAAAGACTATTGGCGATTCCTGCCCATTACCTAATATATTATTGATATTGTAGATCAATTAAGCAACGCGCAGTACTTCTCAGTATCCCGCCGCAGATAAAATGTTTTCCTTTTTTCAAAATTCTTTTAGAATATTTAGTTATAACCCTCATTTATTAATTATTACATTATTTTGACTTTATTGTGACTTGCTGTTCTACCTGGGATGGATTAAGATTAAAAGATATCAGAGTAAACTGGTTTTCCGGTGTAATAGGGCATAAGGCCGTAAGCGAAATGATTGAATCCCATTTCCTATGGCCTTACTCTCTACGCTCTATTACACGGAAAACCAACTTATTCTGACGTTTTATAAACTTAATCCACTACTGCTGCTGCCATTGCATTGTAGACGACGCATAACAGCGCTACGGTCACGCAGGACCAATCGGAGAGTCAATCGGCAGCGACCGTCAGAAGCGCGAGTTATAGTTGATATTCTATTATCATTCGAGAGACCGACATGTCTTAACACCATGTTCATCAACGTTCGTTTTCGCTCGACCAGAACAAGTTATATATTTAAACGGTGTACGTTATTTGTATGTACGTTTCGAGTGTCACAAATTTGTTGTGTGTGTTGAAGTAAAAACAGTGATATATAAACGCATTGTGAAGATGACGATAAAAGATCATATATACAATGGTTGATAAAGAAACAGCCGATCTCCTGAAAACATGGGGCTTCGAAGATAGCCTTGTTCAACATTTTCAAGGTAAATATTATTATCCAAATCTTATTTTTGATATTATTATTAAGTGAGTATGCAGTCTAATTGCGAAATAATTAACATACCGAGTCAAAAATATAAAACAAATTTGGCTGCTTTGAATTGTATTAAACTGATATTGTTGACATGATAGTATATCAATTTAATTGACATAAATCTTCTTGACTTAATAGCAGTAGTTGTAAAACAAATACGCCATGCCATTGTTTTAATAGCTTGTGCATTAGACTCAATAATACAATAGTATTCCAAAGACTTCAAAGATCAATCGTGCATGTACTCTCAGGATTTACTTATTTTGATTCGCATATTATTTTTATTATTAAGTAAATATTTTTTTCTTTTCGATTTAAATGTATTTAGCCTCTTGCTATTACATTACATACATATTAAATATATACAATATACTTTTGTAATCTGTGCAATAAGATGCAGATAATAAGCAGATTTTATAGTAACTTTTATCAGTTGGTATGCTTCATACTTTTTATATGATTGCTTACGAAATATTTTTTATATTTTTTATATTTTTTTATGACGTTATGTCTAGAATGTTAAAAAGGAGTTCAAAACTTACTGGGTAAATATTTGATCACGCGGGTGAATAGATGAGTATCATACCATATTATTATTTTATTATTAATTTGATGTTTACAAAAAGTGTTCTACATGTCCATTTCTACACACGTTTGATATCTTCGTATTACGGAATTGTATACTCTTTCAAAATTTACTGATCTTCTGCTTCGAATCAGATCGGTTGCATCTTGAATTCTCTGATGTAATTTTTGTGCATTAAGTATTTATCAGTGAAGAATACACTAAGGTTTTAATATATCTACATAAAAAGTAAAATACAATGGAATGCTATGAAAGCATACAAATAATTTGCGTTACCATAGCTGAGGAACATTTATAATTCTGAAAATATTGATTTTTTAACCTGTGTTTACTAATCTTTTTACTCATTGTCAGTATTATGAATACTATCTATCTAGCAAGTCTTAAACCCTTTTTTCAACATCCTGAATATGTATATGAATTATTTTAAATTATGTTTTTATTTAATACAGTTTTTATTAAAACAAATGTTTTTTTTAAATTAATTTTTTATATATAATACAGAACAAGCAATTGACATCACATATTATTGAAAAATCTAACACAAGATTTAATAAAAGAACCGATTCCAAATATTGGTTTGATGATGCACTTCACAATGAAATGGAAGGAGCATTTCCAGATCTCAAATGATGTGTTACTCACCACAATAGCAGGAGCATTTCCAGATCTCAAATGACGTGTTACTCACCAGAATGGAAGGAGCATTTCCAGATCTCAAATGATGTGTTTCTGTTTTCCACCAAAATTTATTCTTTCTGTAAAATAATTGTACTATTTTATTTATTATGTCATTAATTCAAGCAAACTAATTTTCTGTTACACATTGAAATATATTTCACAAAGCTATATGTATACAAGATGTTAAAAAAAGGATTCAAGACTTACTGAGTATAGATAGCACTTATTATACTGACAATAAGTAAAAAGTGCTTAGTAAACATAGGTCGAAGAAATCCTTGATTTTTTATTTTTCGTTTACTAATTTATTTTTCTATGTTTACTAAGCATTTTTTACTCATTGTCAGTATAATGAGTAGGTACTATCTACCCACTACCCAGTAAGTTTTAATCTCTTTTTTTACACTCTGTATGTGTAGGTATGAGATATTATAAATTTTTTTATATACATAGGTTTTTTTAGATAAGAAAATTTTTTATTATTACAAGTATATAACTTTGTAAATAATACAGGAATAAGAACACAATAATTCCGCGAGCATTAGCTCTTCTTGCAAATCAGAAGAAAACATCGAGCCACCTGCTCCGAAAAGGCAAAAATGTTTTGTTGGAACAGAGATGTATAGAAGACTTCAGCGGCCTACTGTCCGTGAAATATTAAAAGAAAATGAACAAAGCCGCTTGATATTACGAAGTTACTTACAAACGAAGACATTATCAAAACATTCCCGACATATTCTTGTTGAATTATTAACATCACATTTATTAAACTGTTAAAGGGTAAGTTAAATACCTACTTTGTTTTACTTTAGTATAAGTATAAAATATAATAGGGGAGAGTTGCCGAATGCGTACCACTTAACACATTATAAGTCTTTTTGTAACATACTGCAAAAGGTACGATTTAAGCAACCGGTCGCCTAAATCGTACCCGTGGATCTTTTAAATCATATCTTCTGGAAAGTATCGATTTAAATTTATGAATAAAAATAATTAAAAATATAAGATTAATGAAAGGAATCACTAACTTATACCTATTTTACTAATAATTTATCCAAAAAAGGATTAAGTGCTTAATAATTAATAGATCACTATAATGAAAAGGTAAGGACTTTACTGTCGTGTTAACATAATTTAAATTATGTCACGTAATGTAGAAATGCGTGCGCATGAGTATACAGCACGAGTTCCTTGATCGTACCGGCACGATACAGGAACTCTTATATGATGGTACGATTTAGGAAACTTGGTAGATTTTATAAAAATATTGATTTAATTCTCAGTTACCTTACGTTTTTACACCCCGATATTACCTCACCAGGGTCTGAGAGACCCTAGCGTCTTCTCCAGCTTGTATCTTTAAGACAAATGCATCAATTTGACGTCTTTTTTTTAATCAATACATCTTTTAAAGATCTACAAGACTGTGCAGGTTAGATTATTCCAAATTAAAAAATGTAAATGTTATTTAAAAAAAAGAAAACGTGTTTTTTGAAGAAGCGAAAAAATTTGCTTTTTTTTAAATTGACGTAGTACTGACTAAAAAAAGATACAAGGGCTTTCTAATACATGATTCGAAAGGTCAAAAGTTGTACTTTAAGAAGAAATTAGCGTCATAACGATTGGTTCCAAAAAGTATATTTTTTTTGCAAAGTGAAGTTTCATGATTTTTGAAGAAAATCGATCTAATATTATTGTCTCTAAAAAACGGATTTTTTTTAAATCGTAAAACTTACGACCTTGGGAATGAAATATAAACATGTAGAAGAATAACAAAATATTTTTCAAAAAGTTTCACATGGCTAATACAAAATGGCGGCTATGGAGAGGTAAAAATTCATGTTTTTTTGTATAAAATCGGTAAAAATGTTGAATAAATGCAATAAAAATGCATAAAAAGTACTTTATTTATTAAAAATAGACACACAGAAAAATTAGGTATTATTTGATTCTATAAACCAATAAAATCCAATATTTTACTTTTTAAAACAAGACGTATGAGTCAGCCTGACTGGCAGTAATTTATTGATATAACGACGTTTCAACCCTTACTTTGGGTCCTTATCAAGTTAATTTAACAATGATAGATCATTGTGCATCAAAATTACAGAAATATTTGAGTCATAGTTAAAAATTGTGTAAACGGGCGGTGAACACACACAGAAATGGAGCAAGAATATAAACTTGGTTGAGAGACATGACCATCTCGTGTAAAGCCCGAGAAACGAATAATTTTACTTTTTATACAACACAGAATATTTTTTCTATCATTATATTGCATAAATACACTGTTTTTATAAGATTTACTTATATACTTTGTATTTTGACAGTAATCGTTTTTGTCATGATATTACCTCACCAGGGTCTGAGTTACCCTATCGTCCCACTTCTCGCTGTCTGCCGTGGCTGCTTCGACCGAACTGACTCTCACACATCACCAAGCTAGTGCTAGACCCTTCAAACTTTTTTCCCCTCCGGGTCCGGAGTCCCCACTGCGCGTTCAAAAAGGGCGCGAGTTTTAAACACGTCTAGGGTCACTTAGACCCTGGTGAGGTAACTGAGGGTTAATCTTTATAATAATTGCAAATATGTATATGCGACGAATGTAAAATATTCTACAGTAACCCTTGTGTTATAAAAATATAAAAATTTATAATAAAATTGTATAATTACATTATTATCAGTTATATAAATTGATCAAAAAATTACATTAGTTGTACCTGAAGTTTTTAAATGTTGTTAGCTCGCACAAAACAAGATGTAATCTGTTAAACTTTTGTCTATATTACTCATTTCTCATTTATTTCATATTTTTGTTACTAAATGTTGCTTATATTAAGTAATAACGTGAAATATTGATGAGGTACAATTTTGGCGGCCGGTACGCATTTGGCTCTCCCCTATAGTTCAATAATTTTTTTTAATAGTCCGGTCAATAAACACGACTTCCTGCACCTTGCTCGAGGTATAGTAGAAATATTTCCATTAAAAGACATAAATTTATATTATGTTACACCGATATCTAAAAAGGACTCTCGAAATAAAAAATTGATTTTGTACGAGGCAAACTGGTAGACAAATATTGAAATAAGTTACGACAAAATAAACGTATTCTTCAAGGTATTTCTGATGTTACAAGTTCTATAGCCCAGTAAAATGACTCGAAATTTGTCGATTTGGAGGAAATAATTCGAACAGGGCTGAAACTTTGTAAACAGGCTTGTTTTAGGGTACTATTTAACATATTAAAAGTCCCCATGTGTAGACGCTACGTTGCGGGCAGGGGAGGGTCCAAAAGGTCCAAAAAACCAGTTTTTCGCAAATAACTCGGAAAATATCAACTTTACGGAAATTTATGTAGATATAAAAATTGTAGCTTACAAAATTCCGCACAATTTCGTTTTTGATTCAAGTCTGTACGACCAAATGGAGCAGAGATAGAATTTTTTTAAACACCGGTAGTTTTGCGACGCACCAAAAACGCGTACGCGCGTCGCGCATATATATATGCGTTCATATATATATGAAGTAATGAAAAAAGGTGAAAAATTATTATCCATATATTTTTGGACTAAAATGTTAATTTAACAAAAATTTATTTTTTTTCTTCAATATTTAAACGCCTATAACTCATCAACGTTTCAATGAAAAAAGGTCTACAACGTCTCATTTTAAAGATAATTAAAATGTCTTCAAGAAAAATATATAACATTACTGCCTCCAACCAATTAGAAAAAGTTATTTTCCAAAATGCACTTAAAAATGACATTTTATCGATAAAAATGTCATTTTTGAGTGCATTTTGGAAAATAACTTTGTCTGATTGGTTGGAGGCAGTAATGTTATGTATTTTTCTTGAAGATATTTTTATTATCTTTAAAATGAGACGTCGTAGACCTTTTTTCATTAAAACGTTGATGAGTTATAGGCGTTTAAATATTAAAGAAAATAAATAAATTTTTGTTAAATTAACATTTTAGTCCAAAAATATATGGATAATAATGTTTCACCTTTTTTCATTACTTCATATATATATGAACGCATATATATATGCGCGACGCGCGTACGCGTTTTTGTTGCGTCGCAAAACTACCGGTGTTTAAAAAAATTCTATCTCTGCTCCATTTGGTCGTACAGACTTGAATCAAAAACGAAATTGTGCGGAATTTTGTGAGCTACAATTTTTATATCTACATAAATTTCCGTAAAGTTGATATTTTCCGAGTTATTTGCGAAAAACTGGTTTTTTGGACCTTTTGGACCCTCCCCTGCCCGCAACGTAGCGTCTACACATGGGGACTTTTAATATGTTAAATAGTACCCTAAAACAAGCCTGTTTACAAAGTTTCAGCCCTGTTCGAATTATTTCCTCCAAATTTTGTCATTTTACTGGGCTACTACTGATTACGAGGGTGAAGCATCTAGTGACGGTGTTTAGGCTCATAGAAATTAAATTACGCACTCAGATTATTAGCGGTGACACCTGCGAGATACTGTTATGATGGACTGTACTGATCGACAACGGCCTTTTTGAAAGTCAGTCGGCATCGAACCACCGAATGTGACACACGCAATAAAGTGAATAAGTATTAGAATTGAGAGTAAAATTATTTGAACTAAATCTGGCGGCACTTCCTTAAGAGAACGGCCGCACGGTCCATCCGCCGATACTTTTAAGACTCGATAAGCCAAGGAGCGAATTTTTGGCCTATAGGTGAAGGCGGACGGTACATAAAAATGGTCCTTCGAGCCGGATAGTAACGCGACATATAGAGCGATAGACCGAGACATTAGATTGAAATATTGCAACGCGTACGGCGTAAGTAAATGTGAGAGATCGTGTGTCCATAAATTGGTATAGAGACTGAAGAAGTGAAATAAGAGATAAAGTTTTTCGATAATTTAAGCGCAGCAAGTTATTAAAGTGTCTGATTAATTATTGAATTGTGAAAGGCTAACTTAATTAGAAATATAAAAATAATTAGAGACAAAGGGCTTGTAATAAGTAAATTCAAATGGAGCCGAACGTCAGATCTCTGCTGCAAAAACGATCAATAATCAAAGATTAAATAACAAGGTTTAGATCTTTTCTGGAGAATTATACAGCAAATCCTAATACGAGTCAATTGAAGCAGCGCTTAGCGAAACTTAGGGCCTCTTGAGATGTTTACGACGATATTCAAACACAAATAGAGGAGATAGACGATGCGAATGACCCGTTAGAAAGAGGTACGTTTGAAGACTCGTATTTTGAACTCGTCTCAAGAGCGGAGCGATATATTACGGTAGCGGTTACAGATCAGGTGAAAGCAAATAACACAGATCCAAATACAACACGTGTCATAAAATTACCGACTATTAATTTGCCGACTTTCGATGGTAGATATGATACATGGTTATATTTTTACGATAATTTTAAATCAATTATTCATTATAATCACGAAGTGATAGAATAATCACGAAGTTACGCTTGTACAGAAGTTACAATATTTGAGATCTAGCTTAAAGGGAGATGCTGCGCAAGTTATAGAGTCACTTTCGACATTCGCCGAGAATTATGAAATTGCGTGGACATTGCTTGTAGAACGATACGATAATAAGCGTGTTATAATACAAAGTCATGTACGATCACTGTTTGAATTACCGAGTATGCTAAAGGAATCTTCGATATAATAAGAGAAAACAAGACCGCTATGATACACAATCGAATAAGATACAAGCCATTTTCGGTCTAAGCTTAGATAGATCTTAGGCAGCTCAATATTAATTTTCCATATGTTACACAGGCACACGAAAAAAAAGGTCTTGTCCACCAGACGAGACAAACATTTCTACACGTTTTTGGGGTCGCTGAATTCGAATCCGGGGTCGGTTTGACTCGGTCAGATCGCATTTCGTTCCTAACCTCAAAAAAGTGATGAAAGTTGAAACATTCATTGAAATGCCCAGAAAGGAAAGCGATTATATGTTTTCAGGGTCGCTGAGTCCAAATTCGGGGTTATAGTTTAACTCGGCCAGGCCGCATTACATTCCTAACCTCAAAAAAGTGATTTAAAAAACCGAAAACTGTTCTCGATATAAATTTTTTGTATTCAGCATTGGGTACATAGAACTTGTTAGTCATTTTTTGAGCATAACTATCAGTCTGCAGCATAAAATCCTGCTGCCTTGACAGATACTGTAACGATGACAACTGCCCCGAAAGGGGATGTGTAGAATGATTCGTTCTCAGGTTTGTTGAGGTAACGATGCCAGCGAAGGCGCGCTGCCTTGCAGGTGGGCGTGAGGGTGTGAGCATGGTACCTTTAAACAAAAAATTTTTAGTTTCTCCGTCGAAACATACATGCAACAAGGACACTGATGCTTTTTGCTACATATGTAGCCAAGGAGAAACTAAAAATTCTTTGTTTGAAGGTGCCATGTGTGTTAAGAAAAACCCGCGCGTGAGGGATCCTGGTCCGACCGCAGGTAAGTCCACCATCCCAGGGGTGATAACTCTCATACCTCCCTAGCCTAAGTATGAGAGCTTTCTGACATTGACGAGAACTATGTCAACTCGTCGTCGGACATACTATGGCTTCATCCTCACACCCTCACGCCCACCTGCAAGGCAGCGCGCCTTCGCTGGCATCGTTACCTCAACAAACCTGAGAACGAATCATTCTACACATCCCCTTTCGGGGCAGTTGTCATCGTTACAGTATCTGTCAAGGCAGCAGGATTTTATGCTGCAGACTGATAGTTATGCTCAAAAAATGACTAACAAGTTCTATGTACCCAATGCTGAATACAAAAAATTTATATCGGGAACAGTTTTCGGTTTTTTTAATCACTTTTTTGAGATTAGGAATGTAATGCGGCCTGGCCGAGTTAAACTAACCCCGAATTTGGACTCAGCGACTCTGAAAACATATAATCGCTTTCCTTTCTGGGCATTTCAATGAATGTTTCAACTTTCATCACTTTTTTGAGGTTAGGAACGAAATGCGATCTGACCGAGTCAAACCGACCCCGGATTCGAATTCAGCGACCCCAAAAACGTATAGAAATGTTTGTCTCGTCTGGTGGACAAGACCTTTTTTTTCGTGTGCCTGTGTTATTAATAATACATATACATATATATTCCAACTTTTTACTGCGTACCGATCACAGCCGGACTTGAAACACAGATATCGTTGGAACATTAAAAATCCCTCCCTCCCCACAATTAAATCGACGCGATTTAATTATTTAAAAACTGTAAAGAATTTATTGCGAAAAATATTACCTCATTAGGATTCGAACCTGGAACTTCCCTCATTCCGTGAAGTGTCGTACCAATTCGACCACTGAGGCATGTGGTAATATTTATCGCAATAACCGGTTAATAATAGTTTGAAACGTCTTTCTCAGGCGACGTGAAATAAATAATAAGAGGAAACAGCGGTGCGCAGTAAAGAGTTGGAATATTATATATGTATATGTATTATTAATAATACATATGTACGGAAAATTAATATTGAGCTGCCTAAGATCTAAGCTTAGACCGAAAACGGCTTGTATCTTATTCAATCTTCGATATGTTTGCGATCTTTAATCGATAATTTGTTGAAACATCTGCGAGCGCTCAAGGATTTAGGCTTGCAAACTGATTACTGGGATGCAATATTAATTCATTTAATAACTTCTAAACTAGATAGAAACACAAGGAATGGGAGCGCTCAATTGATAGAACGCTCCTGCCTTCGATTGAGGACCTATGGAAATTCTTAAGGAACAGATGTCACGTTCTGGAAAACATTACACCCAGCACTACGCTGCAGCCTATAAATAATGGACGATTGGCATCGATGCGAGATGGTAAACGGCTGCCGTCGAGAAGGAGCAGCTTAGGAAGGCAGTTCTTGCGGTATAAAAGATAATATTAAGATAAAAGTAGCCGCAAAAGAATTTGGCGTCCCGAGCTCTACGTTGGCCGACTGGCTGAGAAAGAATGATAATGATATAACACATTGGGATCCGCCCCGGGGGTGTAACGACTCCCCGGGAATTTTGACTTTTCAATTTTTGCACCTTTGTCGTTTTTACTCTATACCGGTTGAACAAAGCGACGTAGACCAAAAATGCCTATATAAATTTTGTAGCCAAAGGTTCACTCTTCACAATGGTATACTATATTTCACTAAAATGATTTATTTTGTTGTTAAAAATCGGCACCGAAAAAATAGGACCGACTTCGCCCCGGTCTCCCCTATATATAATATACCGGGTGAGGAAAAAGTTTGGAACCGGTGAAATATCTCGAAAACAAGACATTTTAGGAAAAATGTTTTATACATAAGTTGTAGGGCTTCAACAAATGCATCAAACGGTGATACTTATTTGACCTTGAGCGTAAGTATTGAGGAGCTTTTAAGGTCAACTTTAAAATTTTAAATGGGAACCCCCACTTTTTATTTAATATTCTTGTAGCTGACATCGAGAGCTTTTCAAAACACTATCAATAAACTTCTTTTGGTTGAGTACTTTTCGAGATATGAGTTGACAAAGTTCAAGTACCGCCGACATTAGCATTAGCCAAGGTGTACCGCGTGGAGGTTGCACGGTCGGATTTACACCTCACTGTGTGTGTGTGTGTGTGTGTGTGTGTGTGTGTGTGTGTGTCAAGAAAATGAAAGAAAATTAATAAAAGATTTATTACTTCTACCAAAAAGTCTTGGTTATTACCGGTAAAATTGATAAATTTGCTATAATTTATCACACTTATCACCGTATGTTGAAAATTATGCATAATAACCGGTAATTATGTATAATTATCGAATTTATCAATTTTACAGTAACATTATATCATGTAGAATCGATTTTAGTTGATAAATGCTATCATAAAAAAAAATATTTTTTTATTTCCCGAAGTTAGGACCACGCGCACTTCATTTTTCACATCAAAAACAACTTATCTGTAAAATTTTAGATCGATCGGGAGCAGAGGTCATTCGGAATTACACCCAAAATTTCAATCAAATTCAATCAAGATATTTTAATAGACTCGCAAACTCAACGCCGCAAGTCCCTAAGGGTAATTATCCGGGTCAGGATTAACCGAAGCAGGCAAACTCTTACAAGCCTACGTCAATCGCACTAATCATCCGCCGCGTTTCAGGCCTCCTCCACCTGTTTCTGTTTCATTAACGTACCAAGTGCTTTTTGATACTCCCAACCCCTCTTCCCTCAAAAATCCGTCCTCTTCCCCGTTTCCTCCCGAAAAAACGCGAGTCCACTCGAAGAATTCCGACGGATGTACAAATTACACTGGTTTACAAAATAAAAAAATTTTTTCTGTACATTTAATGCCACTATATTCTTCCTATGTATTTTGGCCCGCTAAACTCGAAAATCACATAGAAAAATTTTTTTATGGATTGGTTTTCGAGATATGAATTTTTGAATTTTTTTGGAGCAATTGCTCATAACTCCGGTATTTATCCATAGATTTTCTTCATCAATAGCTTGTTTTCTTCGTTTAAGTACGACCTATACGTAAACAATAAGAAACTGGACATAATTTGACGTTTTCTATTTTTGCATGGCGATAGAGTGAATTTTCTATTTTTAAAATAGAAAATTTTTTAAATAGGAAAAAAATAGTCGCATTGAATGTACATTTTGGCTGTAAACCAGTGTTATTAGTACCATCATACTCCCCGATTTCTTCCAACAAATTCCCCTCCCCCGCGCTCTTTACCTCAATCGTGGAGAACCTTGACCACGACCGTTCACCCTCTCCCTCTTTCTTTACCTCGAGTGTCGAGATACTCGAGGAGCTCCGGCACACAACGGTATCCCCAACTTCTAGCATAGAAATAATTTACGAATTTCTAGATCTTTAGTTATTTAATTTTTAACCGACTTCAAAAAAGGAGGTTCTGCATTCGGCATGTATGTATGTATGTCCATGATTTTCTCTAAAACTACTGGACGAATTTAAATGCGGTTTTCACTATGCTATAGAGCAATCCTCCAGGACGATTTTAATACATAAAATATATCGCGCTAGAATATCAGGGTACGGAACAGTAAAGAAATATGCGGTAATAATTATTCATATTAATTTAATGAAACACTAAAAAAGTATAAAATAAAAATTTCTTTTTAAAATAGAACCGACTTCGAAAAAAGCTCTAAAAAGTATTAAAAATTAAAAAAAAATTGAAAAAAGCTTTCAAAAGTATAAAATAATACTTTTAAAAATCCCTTTCAATTTTTTGAAATCGGTGCAAAATTAATAATAATTTTAAGAATTTCTTTCAATTTTTGAAGTCGGCGCCAAATTAATTTAGTAATTATTAATTTGGCGCCGACTTCAAAAATTGAAAGGAATTCTTAAAAGTATTATTAATTTTGCACCGATTTCAAAAAATTGAAAGGGATTCTTAAAAGTATTATTTCATACTTTTTAAAGCTTTTAAAGCTTTTTAAAGCTTTTTTCAATTTCTTTTTCATTTTTAAATACTTTTTAGAGCTTTTTTGAAGTCGGTTCTATTAAAAAAAATTTTTTTTTATTTAGAATAAAGTAATACCTACAAGGCCTTTTTATCATAATTTATGAATTGACTAAAATAATTTATTTTTAAATAATGTAGGCCTTATTTGCCTCCAATACCTTAGGGATAATAATCTTTGACAGAAAACAGGACCACGATTGCACAAACTCACAGTAGGCATAATAGCGTTCCTCGTGGATGTTAACTCACGACTGGAGTTTTCCCCAAAAGTGCATTCGACTCGAGGCACGCACCCTTCCCAGCGTGTATCCGAGATAACAAGAGATCTGGTTGCGTCTTCCCATACCCCCTCCTCTGGATAGCCTTTCCTTTGCTATCCTTCAAACTTTTCCGTAAATTCCAGGGTTTGACGCAACAATAACGTTACATGACGATTTTTCATTATTCTCGATTTAATTCGAACCGTGACGTAACACTCAGTCAGTATGCGATCTAGCATCTGGATTCCATCAAATAGAAATGGATTCCGCAGATAGTTACAAAACCGCGTTTGCAAATCCTAACGATCATTACGATTTCGTTAGAATGTCTTTCGGATTAAAAAACGCCTCTTCTGCTTTCCAACGATTAATGGATCCAGTATTAGCAGGATTAGAAGATGTATTTATTTATATGGATAATATCATCATTTTTGTCCTACATTAGAAGAACACGAAAGAAGGTATAATTTATTAAGAGAACGACTCTGTAAAACTAATTTAAAATTGCAATCCGATAAATGTGAATTCTTAAAAACTGAAGTAACTTACTTACAATTAGTGTACCTAATTATATATATATATATAATACATATATATATATATATATATATATATATATATATATATGTTATACATATACATATGTATATGTTATACATATATATATATATGTTATATTATTAATGTATTCTGTAAAAAAAAAAAAAATTCTGTAAAATTCGTAATTTATTGCCTATCCCCGTAGGGTTCGCAATCTACCACCCATACTATCCTTCTCCTTCTCACTTTAACCCTTTGGACCAACGGCTTAACGTCTCTTTCCGAAAGACGGAGCCCAGTTTTCTCCGCACAAGAGCCTATCTTGCACGGAGGGGCGCAGCTATCGGAAAAACATTCCATACTTCATGGCTCTAGTGGACTCGAACCTGGTTCCTCAGATTACGAGTCTGGCGCTCTACCACTAGACCACACTGCCGCCCTATTATTAATGTATTCTTATTCAATAATTATTTTTCTATAACTCAGACACATACGGTGTCTGATGCCGAAAAAAAATTATTAAAACTGGAAAATGCGATACATACGACATACGCTTTCACCGCGGATGATGAGGTAAAAAATGTGCAAGGAAGGAACTTCAACAAAAGGAAATATATAAATTAAAAGGAAAAAAGAAAATGAAGAGTAGGGGAGACCGGGGCTAGAAGTCACACGGGTAAGTTGTCACAAAGCTTATATCTCACTTAATAGATTGAGTGGAATATTCTTCTTTATAGTGTAGGTTGCTCCTATCGTGTTAGTCGGGTGTACGAAATAGCTCGTTTCAAAAACATCGCGTGATATTTACGAGCACTTTTTAAAAATTGGAGGTCGTGAGTAAATTTTTCTTGCCTCTATTTTTATTGCTCCGTTGGTTTTTGGAATTACTAGTCGTAATTTCTTTTTGGTCATAAAAAATATTATAGTTTTAGATAATTTTTCCTGTATTTAGTTAACCGTCATTGCAACATATTTTATAAATATAATCTTCTTTGTTCAAACTGACCGTTCAGGGTAAGTTGTCTCAAATGAGATGAAATTCAAAGTTTATGAGAATTATTATTCTTTTATTTACTCAAAATTTATGAAAGTATTACAAAGTTTATGAGAATTATTATTCTTTCATTTACTCTAAGTTTATGAGAATTATATTACAAAGTTTAATAATTATTAATTTTTCGTTTAATTCACGCTGCAATATATTATTAAGTTAAATTTACCAAAAACTGGCACTAATTTTAATAAAATATTAAAACAGAAACTATTTATCGTATGTTTCCTCTACATGAAAGATACATGACAATCAATTCAGAGTCATGTGACAACCAACCCTAGGTATAGGGTAAGTTGTCACATTTGCGCGGTTTTAATTAGAATTAAATAACTTTTTTGTGTATAAATATATACACGTCTAATACAAGTCTAATATTTTTTTTCTTACACCTAAAGGATGTAGCTACATTATAAAATGATATACGATATTATAAAATATTGCTAACATTTTTTTTTTAATCAGTATTTGAAAAGTGTAACAACTAGCCCCGGTCTCCCCTACTACATGTGACAAATTGCAAATGCCTGCAGTTGTCGATTTAAGAAAAACCGATCCGATCTTCTGATCATAAAAACATTGATCCATGTACATTCAATATTTACATTTATTTACATTTTTATTCTTTACATTTTAAATTATTGCTTTAATTTATACAGTATTATATTACATAGTATTTATAGTTATATTATTTCTTTTCTATAACGATATTATTTTGTTTATTATTTTGTATACATTTTAATTACATATTAAAATAATTATATATTTTTTATTTATTTTGATACTAAATAATTTTATACAAAAACTTCTTTGACCATGACTGGCAATTTATTAATAATAATTACACGACGTTTCGGTCCAATTCGGACCCTCTTCAGGTAAAGAATATAATTTAGTTCTCACAAAGACATTCGACAGGTCACGACAATGTACCCGCAGGTCAGATACTGAAGACTAGAGGAAAAAGAATATTCCTTTTTTTACAATAATGGCTTAACTAAGAGGGAAAAAACTGAATATCAAAGTAACTTACATGTTTTGTGTGTTCTATGTCAGTAGGATATAAAATGTAAATGTAAATTAAATGATGTATAAAGAGGGTGTTAGGTAGCACGTCTGCACACCTCGGTTGCGTATAACACATTAAGTTTAAACCAAAATAATTTATGACAAGTAAAGGTTAGCTAGAAGCACTTATTACTTTTTCATATATTGTTGTCAGATTCTCTGTGTCCTTCTGGAGATTTATCGCATGTCTATGTTTTTTAATGAAAAACGTCTCAGCGATTTCTCTCTTTTTAACATTTTATTCTTTATGTAAAATTTTTGCTCCCGATCAATTAAAATCATGATTAAACTCAAGCCAATGTTTGCTTATTACAGAGTGATTGCTGACGTGCTTCCTTATGTCCGTTTTGTGTTCTTTGATTCGAGTTTCAAGATGTCTTTTCGTTTGTCCTATATAAGTGGCATTACAATCTGCGCAATCAATTTTGTAAACCAATTTTGTAAACCTGGGCGATAAGTTTGGCTTACCGATTTGTAACAAAAAAGACCGACTTGATGCTACTTTAAACATTATTAAAAATTTTGAACTGAAATGCTATAAGTTGGCTCCCAATGTTGCTAATGAGACACGCAGTTCTATTGCTAATTCGCTACATAACTTTTTAATTAATAATAAACTTATTGATTATATCAGTAGATACCTTTCTTATGAATTTGATAAATGTAAACAGTTTTTACATAATAATAAAGACATTTTTGTCACTAAAGCAGACAAAGGACAGGTTACAGTAGTTATGGATAAGAATGCATACATAAACCAGATGGAAGAATTGTTCAGACCCTATCAATCACATAACAACTAAACTTAATGACTCAATTAAATCGTGGCTCAATCTTGAGATTATTGATGATCACATTTACAGACGTTTACGTTGCACGAATGGGAATCTCCCAAGATGTTATGGATTGCCGAAGGTACATAAAAAAAACTTTCCATTACGCATTATTGTGTCGACACTCGGTAGCCCTTTGTATAACGTGGCATCCTTTCTTCATAAGATTTTACATAAATCTGTTCCTAAACCTGGCTCATGTATAAAAGATAGTTGGGCATTTGTTAAAAAAAATTCATAACTCAAAAATTTTACTGGATGAACTGTTAATCTCACTTGATGTTACGGCATTGTTTACTAACATTCCAAAAGAATTAGTGTTAAAAGGAATAGAGAAGAGATGGAGTTACATTTCGCAATGCACTACATTCAGCCTACCGCAATTTTTACATGCTATTGAATTAATTTTAAATTCCACTAGCTTCAGGTTTAACGGACAGATTTATGACCAGATCTTCGGTAGTCCTATGGGTTCTCCACTTTCTCCCATTCTCGCAGACATGGTCATGGATGACTTAGAGACTTGTTGATTTTAATTGGTCGGGAGCAAAAATAAGCACATAAAGAACAAAATGTTAAAAAGGGAGAAATCGCTGAGATGTTTTTCATTAAAAAACATAGACATGCGATAAATCTCCAGAAGGATACAAAGAATCTGACAACAATATATGAAAAAGTAATAAGTGCTTCTAGCTAACCTTTACTTGTCATAAATTATTTTGGTTTAAACTTATTGTGTCATACGCAACCGAGGTGTGCAGACGTGCTTCCTAACACGCTCTTTATACATCATTTAATTTACATTTACATTTTATATCCTACTGACATAGAACACACAAAACATGTAAGTTACTTTGATATTCAGTTTTTTCCCTCTTAGTTAAGCCATTATTGTAAAAAAGGGATATTCTTTTTCCTCTAGTCTTCAGTATCTGACCTGCGGGTACATTGTCATGACCTGTCGAATGTCTTTGTGAGAACTAAATTATATTCTTTACCTGAAGAGGGTCCGAATTTGGACCGAAACGTCGTGTAATTATTAATAAATTTGCCAGTCATGGTCAAAGAAGTTTTTGTATATTGATATTTATTCACTGGCGAAGAAAATTCCCTATCAGTTGTCTAAATATTTTTCTTTTCATGATGAAGCATGTGACATTTCTATTGCAAGTAATAAAATACAAATAACAGTAACAACTGTGCCGCAACCAACAACGTAGAACTACGTCTACTGTCACTAGTTCATGTTAAAGTATTCAGCGAAGGACAGTTGACGTAGGGCTACGTCAATTGTCACTATTTCATGTTCAAGTATTTAACGAAGGACAGTTGACGTAGCCCCGTTTGATTTTTATTATATTGGCAATTTTTTTATAATTCTATTATACTCTTCAGTCTTTTCTACCCCTATTTAATTCATATATAATTTTTTAAAATTTGATTGATTAGTTCTTGAGTTACACACGTTAGAATTTGCTAGGAATACGTACGTACATAGAAGCATAATAAAGCTGAATCTAATCAACCAAATCTTAAAGTATTATATATGAAATAGGGGTAGAAAAGATTGAAGAATATAATGGAATTAGAAAAGTTGTCAATAATTAATAATAAATTGCCAAAAAAGAAGAATTATTGAAAGTAATTGAGACTTGAGCATAATTATTTGCTTATAATTGTTTGGCTTCCTCATTGAGGAAGCTTTTTGAGACTTACGAGACTTTCGAGAGGAAATGGGACTATATAAGCTATCTAATAACGTATTAATCATTACTCTACGATTTTATTAGTTTCAAAGATATAAACGTTTAAAGTGTGACACGTTTTCGTTGCATCTGTGTGCTCTCAATCTTACCCCCTACTTACTGTCGACAAAGACGTAGTTTTACGTCAAAAAATATTACTAAAAAAGGTCGATCTGGCCAGAACAAAGATGTACCTGATGAATCGTCAAAGTCCAATAACAATAACGAATTTAGTGAATTAGAAAGCAGCAGTGGTAAGTATCTGTACTGATAAAATATCAAGATATCAAAAATTCGAACATAAAACGTATGTTAAACATTGTTTTGCTAACAATAAGAAGAGTAATATACATCAATTCGGCTATAATTCTATTGACTCTGATATTTCGTATAAGAAAAGAAGAATCGATATTGAAAAAGAGGACTGTACTAGAATATTGAATGGTGATGAAACTACGGTAAAAGCTATTTTTCAACAGAATATTGAATGATGATGAAACTGCTACGAAACCATTCGTAAAAGCTATTAATAAAAACTCTCATCATGAAAGGAATAATGATAGCATAAACATAACAAATAAAGAAAATAGAAAGACAACTAATTTTGAAAAAATTTTGATTAACGTGATTGACGAAGCTAATGGTAAAAAATATAAATTAAATTTTACAATAAAGTAATTTTGATGAATAATTGCCAGCAAATAAAAATGTATGTCTAACATGTCTAACAATTATATATATATATATATATATATATATATATATAACATTTTAATTTATTACATATATATATATTTTTTTATTTACTTATTTATTATGAATTTATATAATATATTTAATATGAATATATGGAGGGGTAAAAGTCATAGTGGTGTAAGTCAAATTTTTTTAAATTTTTTCTCGCGTGCATAGATGCAATCTATACAATATATAAATTGCACCTATGCACACGAAAAAATATTTTTAAAAATTTGACTTACACCACTGTGGTTTTTACCCCTCAACATATAATGAATTTATGTATGCTAATCCTTTGAATGAGAAGAGTAGCACAAAGGAAAATGTTAAATTTAACATTAAAACTGATACAGAACTCTAAACTCACTAAATATTATAATATAAATTATAATATGTTGTTAATGTTTGCACAGACTGCAACAATAGTTTTAATTCATGTTCTAGTTACAAATTTTTTCATTGTCCTAATAGCGTAGACATATATGTATATTCAATAATGTTTATAAAAACTAATAGCGTCCCGGGAAAAAAGATTATATATAATTATATATAATTATATATAAATATATATGATTATACGTGGTTATATATAATTATATATGATTATATATAATTATACAGGCGATTGAAATATAATTAAATATATACATATATAAGGTTTCATATTGAAAAACGCTTTGTAAACCCCATAGGAGAAACAATAAAGTATTCTATTCTATATATAAGATTTCATATACAATTTGACATGATTTATATATGAGTTCTTATAATTTATATATATAAATTATATATAAAAAGAATTTATCCATATAGATTATATATAATTATATATAACCATATATAAACACAACACAATGTGCATTATATATATTACACTTTTAAATTCGGATTATCTGACAGATGGCATTTGATAGGTTCTTAACGTTTATTGTAAGAATCAATTTATTTATTTGGGCCAAGTTTTTGAGTCTCGCCGCCTGCGATGTTAAGATTTCCTCAATTTCTCACTTGGATATTTTAGCGTTTATTATATTAGTATGTATATGCAGAAAACCAACGAATTGATATAACAAATATTAGATGAGAGAACCTAATACTTCTTGCTTAATATGTAGATAGTAGTACTAAAAAACTGTAATTTAGATTATAACATTGATAGTATATATTATGTACTTGGTTAATCATATTGATCTCATGTCTATTTTTGAACAAAGTTATAATTTTTTAAAATATCTATTGTTTCCAAAATCCACATATATGTGTACTTTGGTTTGTTATGTACTTGGCGTATTTTTTTCTTTTGTAAAGACTTTTTGTTAGTAAAGAACTTTTCGATTCAGTTTTACCCGCTCTACCTGCCCTCAACAGTCCGCATATTAAGTACATGACATCATGCATATAATGCAATAGACAAATTAATTCTAATTATTAAAATAAACAAAACATTAATATTAATATCAATTAATAGAAAATCTTTCAAAACCTTTCTAGTTATTCTCTACTTGAGATAAACAATAAATAAAAAAATATTCTCTAATAACAGATAGTAGAAAAGAAAAGGCAGGAAATAAAAAGGAAAAACAATAATAAGAGACATATACGACCGTTATGATATACAATCAAATTGATATACAATCAGATGAAACCGCTATTTACGGTCCGAACTTGGATCCTAGTAGCCTAATAATTATTTTTTTGTGTATTACACATATCTTTTTCAACTGTAGTAAACTGCGCGCCGACTAGATTTGTCAGACTTATAACACAGTTCCCGTTGGAGTAGTAAAATTCCCTCTCTCCCCGTAATTAAATCGATTCGAAAGGAAAAGTATTCAATCCCCCGTAATCAAATCGATTCGAAAAAGGAAGAATATTCAAAAATGTAATTAAATGAACTCTATTCTACAATGAGATTATTAAACAAAGAAAAGATATACCTATATCACAAATCTTTATCTATGTTGTGACTGATCCTTCCTATACAGGGTGAGTCAAAAGTATGTTCTAAAACTTCGTGAGCGAGTTCCTGGATAAAAAGTATGAACAAATGTTCCTATAAACATTAGGCCAAAAATGCTTTGTTTTCAAAGTAATGGACACAAACAGATTTTATAATGACTAAATCTCAGATCAGATTCTTTCTTTATACAATATCTGTAGTATTTTGATTCTGGTATAGCGTTTGTTTATTAGCACACGCTACTATGAACCACTGAAAGAAAGGGGACGGAGGTTTTAATGTAGGCCTCTATAACTCAATTTACTGAAACAGAATAAAATAACATTTTCTTTTTTGTCATTAATTAATTCATAAGCATGAAAGTGTTTATTATAATTTAATGTAGTTAATCTTTCTCCTTTATAATAAAGAAGTAACAGCTATTATCAGATATTTTTTCAGAACATATTTTATTCTACAGAATTAGATAAGTAGATAGATGATAAGTAACGAGGAGGTCCAATTTTTTTAAATAATACGAGGATAATGTGTTGAAAAGTGGTGTTTAGGTTTAGGATTACCAAAAAATGATATATATAATTTATGTTCAGAAATATAAAGATTTAGATATTTAATTTCTGTTTTTGGTATACTTGGAAACAATTTCTATTATTTTTAAAGCTAACAAGTATAATTTCCAAAGAACCCTCCCACACGTTTTTATGGAAAAGTGACCCTGGTCAAATTGCTCCATTCTGAAATAGTTGTAGTTTTTATGATTCTGAAAAAATGTAATATTCCTTCCAGTGACTTGTTTCGCTTATTTTTATATTATCTATTGACAGACGTGGGTCTCGAGTTCGAATTCCGCAGTTCTAAACAGACGACACGTGTGGAATATCTAATGTTTGATAAATGACAGGATGATTGTGGAGTCTGCTTACAAGAAACGCGAGATGTCAAAAAATAGACCCTCCGTAAAGCCCGACATCGCGATCGCACACTCTCCTTGAACGGAATGAACGGAGGGTCACATAAGCATTTGTCTATGTTGCCGAGCCTCCGTTTACTTCTCAAATGGCAGTTTTTACCCATTTAATGTTTACGGAGGTTACGCGGAGTCTGGCGACTCTCCGTTCACCCTCCCTACAATTCGCAGATTCGACGTCGCCTAGCTGAAACCTGAAAGTAGAGTCCAAATAGGTTATAAGCAGGGTGCACAGTACGGCGGCATATGCTCTTTCAATGGATTTCGAGTGAACGCAGGGTATTATTCGGAGGGTTAAATTTTGACTCGGGTGCTGCGCGACTTTTAGGCGTCTGATTCAAAGAGCCCATTCGAAAACTTGGCGGTGTTTTATTTTATGGTGACCCATGCTTGTCATCAGCCGTCCTAAGACACCAGAATTTTCCGTTACCTGCTCATGGAATTTTGAGGGTCTTTGGAATACGATAGTCCCGTACTTATATACTACCAAGGGTCTGTCAAGTCTGTAAACTTGTATAATTTATTCGGTTCAAGTCATTTGGAAGGTTTCTATTTTTCACAAACGTTTCTAGACTTTATCTACTCGACAACCATTGTTTAAAGTTTGTGTCCGTTTTTTGTCTTATAAGTAATTCTGGTACATTCTCACACACACACACACACACACACACACACACACACACACACACACACACAAAAGAAGGAAATCGTGGAGTTCACAAGACATAACACTCCCGCCTTAGACAAATGTTGGGGGTGTATAGATACAAAATTTGCAGAAATAAATAGTTTTTAAAGCGATTTCTTTCTTTCGTCGACAAACTTAATCGGTGCTAATACTAAAATGTCGAAGGACTCGTATCCATGTCTTTTAAATACATATTTCTCGGAATTTTATTAAAGAAGGAGGAAAGAAAAGGCAGGAAAGAAAACCTCCAAAACCCCTTCCTTAATTCTTTTGTCCTTCTTACTTTTTTATACATACGCGTGTATATGTATTCAGGTGCGCGTATGCATATTTCTGAAATGGAAGTTACATATACATGTGCATGTCGGATCAGTTAAGTAATAAATCATTTAATAAAAAGGAAAAAATATCATAATAGTTAAAGAGCAATTTTTTTTCACATATACACATACGGAGATGTGTTTATACCCTATTTGTGATTAATTTGAATATGCTAATATATATTATTTTATTTTATTTTTTAATTTATTTTAATTTTTTTTTTTTTTTTGTATATGCGGTTGTCTTCTCTTTTCTTCAGGTTTCAGGAACCGAATTTTGAAAGGAAATACGAGTAGGGTCACAAGAAACGAATTGACCACATGAATGTCGCCAGTTTCGGGAAGTTTATTATGCCTCTCTTTTTTTTTATCTCAGGCGGTCTCCGCTTCGAACAATTTTGTCATCTTACCCGAATGGTGACCCTTAGTATTCCTCACCCTTGATTGCGCCGACATGCTAGCAATTTTTGGCATACCCTTAACATGTGTTACAGATTTGACATCCGCCGTTCGTAATTGAGTTGCTATTACGCGTCTCGTCTAATATAATATGGAGTCGTGGTGGACTGGGTTAGGAAGAGGGGTGGCGAGTGCATAACGGATTGCTATTAGCAATAAGACGATAGAGTTGCTCTATGGGGTAACTGATTGAAGCGTTATCGAATTTAATTAATTGCAGGTCTTTGATTGTATTTGTTTGATCGAGATTCTTTTTCTCGCAGTCAACAATCCAAGGGGAGGAAAATATGCAGATTCTCTGCACTGTGGTCAACAATCAGGTGGTCGTTACCTTACATTATTCTGTATTCAATATTTTTTTAAGAGGAAGACAACTTTACGTTATTGCATTTAACCTATTTTTTAAGGGGAAGGGAATTTAAATGTAAAGAAACAAAGAAAAATTAGTATATATAGGGGAAAGGGAAGTAAGATGGTGAAGTGGGTAAGATATCGAATTGCTAATTTTTCTAAACTAATAACAGATAACAAGTTGATGCTGAACTCATTAAGGCTTTAGATAATAATGACTAATTTACTTGCAGTTTGATTTCAATCTATTCACAAAAATGAATAATAGGTATAATAAAAAATATTCCGAACATAAATTCGGTCAGGGGTGTAATAAGGTCCTTAGCAGGTTAATCTCTAATGCAAAATCAGGTCCGGATAGGAAATCCTGATAGAGAACATATCAGGAATGTAACGTTATTTTCCTTTAGAAATTTGACAGGGCCGAAAGATCAAATCGTTTTTAGGCTGTCTTTCAGGCTCCTAAAGGGAATTGCATTACATGCTTGATATGGCCTAGGTCAGGCTGCACCTTATCAAAACTTAATTTTACATTATTACCTGATTATATCCCGATTAAATTTCTGCTTTAATTTAATATTTAATATATAGGGGCGGCAGTGTGGTCTAGTGGTAGAGCGCCAGACTCGTAATCTGAGAAACCAGGTTCGAGTCCACTTGAGCACGTAAACATGGAATTTATTTTCCGAAAGCTGCGTCCCCCTCGCAAGAAAAGGACTCTCGTGAGGAGAAAACTGGGCTCCGTCTTTCGGAAAGAGACGTTAAGCTGTTGGTCCAAAGGGTTAAATAAGAATGGTTGGGTACGTCCCTATAAAACGCCACTGTGTACAAGATTGTAAACCTTACGGGGAAAGCAATAAAATTATACTACTACTACTACTAATATTTAATATATAATAATAAATATTTTTTTAAAGTTATTTCATGATTTTAATTGTGAATATAATATTTACTAATAACTGATAAATAAGTTAATTAAAAGATTTATTTGAAAGTATACAGAAACTATACATATATTTTAAAGAAATAACATAATATAATGTATAAAATATTTTATAACGTTTTTATTCTTTTAACTTTCGTTCATTATTTTTTCCATCCTAGTATTTAGCATGATTGATAAACTGCCCAGCACTTGAAAAAATTTGTCGTCCTTTACTGGCGATAACTTGTCACGAGTTCTATATTTTATGTTACTTAAAAAAAAACTTTATATTACTTATATATAGTATTTACAAAAAAATACTTGTACTACAATAATTAAGTCCCCTTGTAAAATAAAACTAATTTTTTGTAAAAGATGCTTTGCTACGTCTGTTAAAAAATAATTAAACATCACAGATTATTCAAATAATCCCGTGCTTATATGTAGGGTAGGTAGTCCATCAGTAAACCAGTTGTACACTATGAACCATTGCAATATTTCATAAATGTAGTGTTGCTAGATTGTGCTTGTTGTCATGCAACGACTCGCATTTGAACCCCTCTTGGCTCCGCAATTGGCCGGCAAATCGCGCGAAGGACGGCCGTTTGAGACCACATTTTGTGATTTTTGGGTGATAAACTAAGTTTTTTTTGTAAGTTTTATGTATTTTTCATGTTTTTGTTGTTATGTCTATTATTTTTTTTCATTATTCTATAATTTTGTGTGTATATTTGGCTTTATAATTCTGTAAGCAACTTTCTTCTATTGCATTATTTTATCGTATTTTTTGAAGATTATCATAAAAAATGTTATATGGTCTACAATGAACTATTTTGTTTTTTACTACAGTTATCTGTGTTATAAGTCTTATTAAAATGACTAGTCGTTACAATAAATAATAATCTAAGTGAGAAAAAGTCTGATTAAAAATAATAATTTTGATTGTAAGCTTCAAATAATGAAAACATAACATATATAATTAAGTTAGCTTTAATTTAAAGTCATACTATCCTAATCTTACTTATCATGTCTTATAATTATCTCTTCCCTAAATAAACATTTTAAAACATAGTAAAACTAAAATAACACTAACAATTCACTGTATAAAACATGTGGTTTATTGTTAAAAACGGCTAGGTTCATTGCGTACACATCCCTGTACACAATGAACTATTTGATATTGTTTTAAAAAAATCGAAATTGTGGCTAAACTTTAAAAATAACTTATAAGTCATCTTATACAGTATGTAGCCAACTAAATTCATGAATTGTATGCAAAAACACAGATCTCCAACTCAATAATTGGGAGAGATATAAACCTCTAAAATTTACATGGTTCATTGTTGGACTATCTACCCTATATATTTAATGTATATATGTATATAATAATATATAATAATAATAATAACGTTTATTCGTTTCCCTCTCGGGATTACAAAGGCGTTTTTAAAGGGACGTTTCCCAACCCTGTACACCTTTCTTTCCTATCTACCTGGCCATTTGCGACCTCACAGTTTACACCCTCTCCTTTTCCCTCAGCATCCTTCTTGTTCCCTTCTTTGACTTCCTTCCTTCATTCCTTCCTTCACCTGTCCTCCTTGTTCCATTCCTACCGTCTGTTTCCTTTGTTCATTCCGTTACCTTATTTCTCTGTCTCCCTTCCCCTACTCGTTCCTCATCCTTTCTTTTCCCTCCCCTCTCTCTCTCAGTCTCATTCACCCTTTCACACACATACGCATTCTCTCTCCTCCCTCTGCGCTTAACCGTTATTTCCTTATTCTTTCTTTTCGCTTGTTACATCATATTAACTACTTTTTCGCTCTCTTCTTACATATCTTTGCGTTTTTCGCCTCGCTCTCCTTCTCGCTCTCACTCGCTCTCTCACACTCACACGCACTCTCTCTCTCTCTCTCTCACTCACCCCCATCTCCCTCCCTTCCCGTACCCTTCATTCATACGCTATCTTATAACTTACTTAGTATTCGCTGCTTACTTAATTTTCTTTTAATTGCACGCTACAATCTTGGCGTTTTTTAGGGACGTACCCAACCCTGTACATTTTCACTTTCCTCCCGGCCTGGCCCTCAGCCTTATACAGTCTCGAACCTTCCCTCCCTTCTCGTCCGGATCGCTCATCCACCCCCTCTTCACCCCCCTCCAAACTCCCACCCTTTTCGCTTTCCCATCTCGCTCTCTCCTCTTTCACTCACTCTCGCACTTACTCATCCTCCCTCGCACACACCCCTATTTTCTCTCTCCCTCTCCCTCAGTCTCCCTTTCGCGCCCCCCTCGTATTTTCACATTCACTCTAACCGTTCCTTCTTAATCTCTAGTCTTCACTCCTCTTCTTCCTGTTCCACTTGCTTCTCTCCCTTTCATTTGCTCTTCCATTTACCTTCCTCTTCACTCCACTTCGTTTCCTTCCCATCTATCCACATCCTTCTGTTTGTCATGACTACCGACCTTCCTTTCAATCTTTCTTCTCTTGCTTTCCTGACCATCTTATGCCTCATTGCTCTCTCTTCTATCGTTAATTCTTCGTCTACTCCTACCTCCCATCTCCTCCATATTTCTTCGCTCCTTCCTATTATCTCTTCCTTATCGCCCTCCTCTCTCAATTCCATGAAAATAACCTCTTTCATGTCCGCACCCCTCACTTCCGTCACTCTTCTCACCGGGATTGATCTCCCTGTCACCCTCTCCATTATTATCTCCACCGTCTCTCTTCTTTCCTCTGGGCTTTCACCTGTTACTCTTCTCCATATTACACTTTTGTTCCTCTTTTCTTCCTTCTTCTTTTTTTCTCTTTCCTCCTTTCTCGCTACCTCTCTTTCTTTCTCTTCTCTTCTTCTTCTTACTTCTTTCTCTCTCTCTTCCACCATTTTCCATACCTTGTTCCTTTCCGCAGCGTGTTCCTTCTTTTCACTACTTTCTTCCAACTCTCTTTTATCTCTTTCTTGTCTGACTTCCGTTCGGTTTTTTTCTTCCTTTAGTTTCCTCTCTCTTTCCTTTCTTTCCTCTTCCTCACTTTCCACTTCCTCCCACCAGTCTCTTCCCCATTCCTTTTCACTCCATCTTCCACTGCTTTCTTCCTCCTCTTCTTCTGACCTCTCTTCCGGCGTCGATCTCCCTCCATTTTTTCTTATTCGTTCCGTTTCTCTTCCTCTCTGTTCTTTCTCCTTCATCCTAGACACTTCAATCTGCCTTCTCTCCATCCTTTCCATCTGCACCTTTAGTTCCTTGATCTCCCTTCTTATTTCCTTTCCTTCCCGCCTGACTTCCTCCATTATTGCCAAACCAATCTCCCTTAGTTCCTTTAGAATTTCCTTAGTACCTTCTTCCTCCATCATTCTCTGTCCTGCTCTTGCCATTCCTTCTTTCCTTTTCGCTATAAATAAAACCTTATATTAGTGTCGTAATTGCCTATTTTCTCCTCGCTAATTCTTCTCCTCATTCTTAATACGTGACCTTTGGCTTTTGTCTCCCTTCTATTCGTCACCTCTTGCTATTCGACATCTCTTGCCTATTACGCGTGTCCCTCCATTGCCTTTCGTCTACGCCTGCGCCTTGTCCTTTTCGGTCGTTCCGCAGTGGTGCCAATCCGCTCTTGTGGAGGGACTGTCACCCCGCCCCGACCTCGCCAGCGCCACCTGCGTTCTCGCTCCGTTCCTGCCGATACGCGCGCCGCGCAGTGTCCCGCCGGGTCGCAGTGGCGCCAACCCACTCTTTTGGAGAGGCCGGCACCCTGCTCCCGGCTCCCCACCCGCGCCGCCACGATTCTCCTTTCTGCGCCATCTGCGTTGCCTCCTCTTCCTTTCTTCGTTTCCTGTCTCCCTTCTCACTCTCCTCCCTCTCCTCTTGCCTTCCCTTCTTATCTTTCCTCTTCACGACTTAACCTCACTTTCCTGGGCTCTGCTCCATCTCGTTTTACTCCGCTTCTTTATCCTTTTCAGGCCTCCCTTCATGTTCTCGCATTCCTTCGCCCTTCCTTTACTTGTCCTTGTTCTCTCCTTACATTCCTTGTCTTCTATTCCCCCGTTCCTTCTATTTTTCCTCCTCCTCCTCGTCAGGTGACCGTCCGCCTCGCTTACTCCAACTGATTATCTAATTATATTATATATAATTTCAGACTGGCAGAAGCAACTACTTTAATGCTTGAAGTTGCACCAAATGTATTAGACGTCTTGCTGGAATTGTATGCGGAATTGTATGTCCCAAGAGATGATTTACTGTAAATGAAGTAAGTATTACTTTCAATAATTATAATTTTACTTATTATGTTGAGCACACGGGTGATATCAAAAGTAATTTTTATACGTGTAGTTCATCTACATCTTTGTACATATTTATATAATATCACTAGTTTTTATTATTGCGAGTTAAAAGATAATATTGTTCAAAATAAACTGTATTATGAACCCACATTAATTTAATTATAAAATGCCTAATAAGAGTATGAGCTACATAATAGGATTTAAGTGACCAGCAGATATCACTGTTTTTGTATTTGTCGAAAAGCGGAATAATCGGAAAATTACCGTCTAGAAATAAGAACGCGTTAGGTATCTATCTCCAAACGGTTTGAGATAGAGCTTCGGAGGTGGGATGCCTCTGTCGGGCTCGACGAGCCCGACAGAATGGCGTTCGTCCCGTCCTTGTATCTCGTCCCGTTCTCGAAATACCGTATTTTTCTAATATATTTTTCTTACATTTCACAGCCAATCGACATAGACGGAGTACCCCGAGCAGCAGCAACAGCAGCAGCAGCAGCAGCAACAGCAACACTTTGTCCGTCCTGCAAAACGGTAAGTATCGGCTACGATCGTCGCGCGTTGACCGTAGCCCCGGGTTTTCTAGAAATACCCATCTTTGTTTCAGCTCTCACGACAGCAAAATGTATTTCGGTCATGATTACTATTTTGAGGATCTGTTCGAACCAACGTTGAGCGACGAGCGATATTGGCGAACAAAAAGGGACATGGACCTACACAAGTGCATCGTACAGGCGGGTGGCGGAGCGGCGGCCTCCGTAGCCGCTCGCCACCTCATGCGGCATTATAAAGGCGTCGACCAACCGCCTCCCCCCGGTTGGAGACGACTCTCCGCCTTCAGATTTCTCCGAAGTAGGGCGTCGTTCAAAACGCACCTCGGCCTGGACAGCTGGCAGCCGGAACCAGCCGGCAAGTTGGGCCGGACGCATAAAGATTGGGCCTACAACCAACCCCATCCGTGGCGCATGTCATATCCGAGTCGGACAGTGAGGAGGAGAATTGGCTCCGCTGGGAGGAAAGGCAGCTGCGGAAGGAACAACAGACGGGAGGAACGGGAGAAACGTGAGCGACCGGAGCGAGAGCGACAGCAGCAGCAGCGGGATCGGGAACGCCGGCAACGGTTGCGAGAGCAGCGAGAGCAGCGAGAGCGGCGAGACCGGTAGGCGGCGGCGACAGCAGCAGCAGCAGCGGGAAACGTCGTCGGCAAGCGACGGATGAACGACACCTTGCGTTACCTTGTCTACTTTCTTTCGTGTTAGTTTCACTCAGCGCGCGCAAGCGCGCGTACACTTGATCGTCTCTTATTTTCATCATTTCAGACTGCGCTGAACCGTCGCGTGTGCACAGCGTGTGACATCCCCACAACGAGACGGCCTTTCTCGCTCTAAACCTTTCAAGCATGCGTGTACAAATTATGGTGTAATAAAGTGTGTAGTTTTGTACAAATGTCGTGAATGTTATTGCCCATCTTTCTCTCTTTTCCTCTACACCTGTCATCCCCCAGTTCCCTTTCCTTCTTCCCATTCCCCCCTCTCTCTCCCCACTCTCTCAGTGGTGGACCGCCTTGACGCGGCGAGAGGGCTCCCCGTGCGGGGTCCAAGAGTTCACCCTTCCTTCCACCGGACGGAGGGAAGAATGGGAGCCCGGCGACTCCCTCAGGGACGTGTGCGCGTGCGCCTTGTCCCAATCGCCGGTAGGTAGGAGAAGGCGACTCCGACTTCAAACGCCCGGTCGGGCGGGACCGTTGGGGGGGGGGGGGAGTTTCCACTACTCCCGCCGGCCTGGAGGACGATTCTCCCCCTCTCACACCCATTGCACGTCGGTGCTCCGGCAGGGTGGGGAGCGGGGGTCATTGGGATCGCTCACCCATTGCACGCCGGTGCTCCGGCAGGAGTGGGGGATCGATCCGGGGTGTGTGCGACGAGTGGTCGCCTGGAGGCCGCTCGGACGTCGTTGAATTCTCACGTGTGCGATATCTCGTTACGTTTCAGAGTCAATAGATCAGCAGCAGCAGCAGCAGCAGCAGCGACACTTTGTCCGTCCTGCAAAAAGGTAAGTATCGGCTACGATCGACGCGCGCGACGCTGCAACGTTCATCGAAACGTTATTCCTCTCCTTCTTTCTTCAAGTTGAAACAAGAGAGAAGAAACACGCTTCGAAGCGCGTTGCAGCGTCGCGCGTTGATCGTAGCCCCGTGTAAGTCCAATGGCTCGCGCGCACACAGGACGCGGCAACGCGGCAACGTGGCAACGCGCGCTGACACCGATCACCGCGTCTCTGCCTTTCCGTACTACTTTCACAGAAGTAGGTCGGTCTCACTGCGTTGCCACGTTGCCGCGTCCTCTGTGTGCGCGGGAGCCATGAAGATGCGGTGGTGACCACTCGACGCTACAAATGCTTCGAAGCGTTCCGCTCTTCTCTTTTCAAGGAGAAGAACGCTCCGAAGCGTTTGTAGCGTCGAGTGGTGTCACCGCAGCGCCTAACTGTCGCGCCTTATGTACACTTTTCTGTTTCAGCAAACCGACATAATGATCAGCAGCAGCAGCAGCAGCAGCAGCAGCAGCCGCCGCCGCCGCCGCCGCCGTCTTACCGACGACGACCGCCCCGTCGAGGTGAAAGGTCGCTCAATTTTTTTGAAGGTGAGAATTGAAATCGTTGTTACTTCTTCGTGTTTAACGGTACAAACTAGGACTCTTCTCCGTATGACTTGCATAGACGACGGATGATTCCCCGGATGACACGGCCCGCAAAAGCGGCGGTGCTCCCGACATGCCGCAAATGTGCGGGTGCTGCGGCAAACGCACTTGCGACGACCCGAGCAGCAGCGACAGCGTCTGCGAGCCAAGATGCGACTGCTGCGACATAAGCAGCGGCCACACCGATTACGCCACGGACGACAACAACGACGTCGCCTGCCCGATCAATCCCCCGGATATGTGTACATACGCAAGGATATATTGTTACATTTGTCGTCAATGTATAATACCGCGCGATTGTTATTTGAACATTTTTTTTCACACCAGCGATCAGAATGAACATGTCACCCGGACGGGAGATTGAGTTGGTTGCGCGTACGCAAAGGAGTAAGCGGTAAGTACGTTCAACGACGCGTGTGTGTGCGTGTGTGCGTGCGTGTCTGTCCGTCCGTCTGTCTGTCTCTCTCAATAATTTTTTCTTTTACAGTGCCTCGCTCATCCTCCATTCCAGGGAGAACGGTCCGGAGGAGGTCGAATCCGACGAAACACCGTCGGCGGCTTCCTCCTTGGAGGACACGTCATCCGACGACAGCGACGTAATCGAGTTACCTCTGGATGAGGATGAGGAGCCAGGGGCCGAGCAAGCGTCGTCGGTAAGAGAATACCTACATCTCTCGTATTTGTTTCATTAAGCGCGAGCGCGTACTTGATCGTCCGCTTCATCATTTCAGACTTGAGTGATATAATAACCACCACCACCACCACCACCACCAACACCACTTGACACCGAACGATGGCCTCTTTCTATCAGAAACCACATTCGTCACATACATATGTAGATAGATGTAACACTTGTCGAATAAAAGAGCAGTGTCCGTCGTAGTACATTCTGCGTCTCGTCAATCCTCTCATTGGCCCTTTTATCTTCTCCTCGACACCTATCCCGCCTATTCCTCCACTCTCTCGTGTAGGGCCACCTTGGCGCGGTGAGGGAGCTCCCCGTTCGGATCCGGTGGGTCATGTCCATCGGTCTCTGCTTGCAGAAACCGATGTGGTGACTCACTGGTGAGGTGCGGGGTCTGAGAGCTCTACCTTCCTGCCGCCGGCCTGCGGGCCGGAGTGGCGGGAAGAACGGGAGCCCGGCGACTCCCTCAACGACCGGCTTTCGGGTCGGTCCTAATCGCCGGTAAAGGGGAAGGCGACCCAGACTTCAAACGCCCGGTCGGCCGGGACCGTTAGGGGGGAGTTTCTACTCCTCCCGCCGGCCTAGAGGAAGGAAAACCTCGATAAAAAACCACGGGGACTGGGGGAGCCTCCTTCCGGTCATTGCACGCCGGTGCTCCGGCAGGCTCGGGGGGAGGTTACTGGTTTTCCCTGGGGAGAGAGGTGGGGCGGGGGCCTCTGGCCTCGTTCCCGGGCTGACCGCGGCCATCGGATCTCTCGGGCAATGGCCCGGTCCGGCGGTCGTTCGGCCCGGGGGAATCGGTCGGGGTTTTCCCGCCTCACGTCGCCCCATCCCGGGGTTGGGCCCACTTTCCCATTGCACGCCGGTGCTCCGGCAGGGGAAGTGGGTCGGGATGTCCCTTGCGGGGTGGGATAGAGTCGGCCGTAGCCTCGCGGTTGGGGGGTGAAAAGGCCTGCGCTCCGTCTTCGGGCGGAGGCTCCGCCGCGCGGTCGGGGGCAACCTCGGCCGTGCGAGCTGCGGGCCTAGATCGCCCTTCCGCGGGGGTGCGAGGATCCCTTCTCTTCGGAGGGGGGATAACCCCGCCTTTCGTCCGCCCAGTACGTGGTGCTGGGTGCGGCGGAGGGTAGGCCCGTGCAAGGGGATTGCACACCAGGGACGTGGACTCCCACGGTTCCCCTTGCACGGAGGGTCGCTCCGGGCCGCTCGGACGTATTCCGAGGTCGGGGCCGGGGCGATCTGGGTGGGAGAGACCCGTCGGGCCGCTCGGACGTATTCCGAGGTCGGGGCCGGCGGGTCTTGGCCGCCGGGTAAAAAAGACCGGCGGCGCGTTCAGATAACTCCGATGGTCGGGGATCGCATCCCTCCCGAACCCGGCCATCGCGGAGTAGACGGGGTTAGCCAGGGTGCGGAGATCACCTCGGCCCTGGTTAAGCAATGAACGCTGGTCGCCACGGCGGGCAAGGCCATGGGTGGGGTGCGACACCCTTGGCCCCAACCGTCCGTGGGCCCCCCGCGTGGCGGCACCCGCTGCGGAATCCCGGGAGTCGGAATCCGGGACCCCCCGAAAGCCGGTGGGAGAGTCCTCTCCCACGGGTGTGTAGGGGGCTTGGACCCAGTGCCCCCGATGTTTATTCCGGGAGTCAGAGGGAATGGGTGGCTCCCCAGGTGAGTACACCGGGGCACGGTCGGCCGGGAGCGATTCCGGTCGGCCGTGGGGCGCGCCCGGCCACCCGCATAAAGACCGCAGCGGGGAGCGGGATTCATTCAAAAATGAACTCACAGAAACGTAACGACAGAGATGATGAGGGAGCGGCGAAACACGTCGCCGAGAAAGATTCGACAACGACAGGAAAGGAGGAGGAGAGAACCACCACCGACGACGACGTCCACCCATCGTCGTCTTCGGCGGCGGGACGAACACGCGGCCGACAACAGCCACGGCTCACGCGGAGGGACGTGCCGTTTGCCAATAAATTCTCCGACCCTGTTGCACGGAGAACAACGACGACGGTGACAGTGGCGCCGCCACCGCCGCCCCCGCCATCGACACGTCGACAACCGTCGTCGTCGAAGGGTCGACCGCGAATCACGTCGCAAGAGACAGTCGTCCCTCCTGGTCCGCGACAACCACCAATATTGCTGGCTCTACGACGAGCAACACAACTAGCAGCGGCAGCAACAACGGCAGCAGCAACGACAACAGCAGCAGCAACAGCAGCTGTACCGTCACCACCAGCACCGACGGCGCCGCCGCCGCAGCCACCACCACCACCGACGCCGACGACGCCGCCGCCGCAGCCACCACCACCACCACAGATGCCGACGACGTCGCCGCCGCCGCCGCAGCAGCCACCACCACAGACGCCGACGACGCCGCCGCCGCCGCCGCCGCAGCCGCCGCAGCAGCCACCACCACCGACGCCGACGACGCCGCCGCCGCCGCCGCAGCCACCACCACCGACGTCAACACCGCCGCCGCCGCAACCACCACCAGCGACGCCGACGACACCGCCGCACAGTGGGCTGAACGGTAAGAAAAACGGACGTATTTGTAGAAAATGATCAAGTTCAAAAATTCAAAATTGCATCAATGATTTATAGTTGTTAGTTCAAGTAAGGCTTAAAATTAGTGTTAATAATTTTTTATTTTATTTTTTTCAGAATTGAAGAGTTTTTCGTAGATAAAAATGAAGATCTTTTATTTACGTGTTGAAATGTTTTATTTTACATTGATTTCAAATAAATGCCATGAACACAATTATTGTCCGATTTCAAAAATCCAAAGCTTGTTTTAAAGAAGTGCATGTACGGAATATGAAAAAAAATAATTCGTATGCAGTTTTAACATTTAAACAATATTAATGTGTAATTTACTTTTTGAACGGAAAATGTTCAATAATTCGAACAAAATCTAAATTAGCAATCGAATATATGAATGCCTCCGATTCGATCCAAGAAAATCTGCACAGATACTTGTTCAATAAGTGTATCTGACTACAAGTACCTATTAATATTTTATCCAACTTTAACCAATTCTTCTCAAAATTAACGCTTTTCGGTTACACTTCGGAGAACGGGTTTCCACCGCAGTCGAATCGTGTTGAATTCTAAAATATGTGTTTCATGAATTCTATAAAATAGCTATCCCAGTATTTTGGGATCGCTGATTGGGAATTTAAAGTCAAATTTGAAAGTCCAAAATGGCGGCATTATCATGGCGAAGTCGTATGAAAGCAACAATTAAATCTTCTGTATGTATATTCGCACAAATTATTAAGGAACAGTTTTAGAGTCAGTGATTACAATTTTGCAGTGAAATTTGTTAAATTTCTAGAAAAGTATCTTTGTGTTGAAAAAGAGGTGACAGGATATTGTCATCGTCTAATATCTATTATATGTATACAAATGTCTTGACCGACTGACTGACTCATCAACGCCCACCTCAAACCCCTAAACCTAGAAACATGAAATTCGGGGAGTATATTCCTTCAATGATGTAAGCACCCACTGAGAAGGGATTTTTAGAAATTCGCCCCCTAACGGGGTGAAAATGGGTAAAATGTGTTTTCACGGATTCTTCAATATCTCTTAGGCCCGAGAGATATCGACTTGGTTTTTGCTTACAAAGGTCACTCATACAAATGGTTAAAGACATAATTCAAGATTTTGCCCTAATCAACCCCTAAAGGGGTAAATCTAAATTGGAAGGTAAATTATAGAATGCTTCGCATATCGTAGCGAAGCACGGGTGTATTAAGCTAGTCTTTTTTATTAGAGTTTTCCCCACTCTCTGTGTCGAATCCAGAACCACGAAGCCCCCTGAATCTCGGAAACGGCTTAGATATGGAAAAAACGCCGAAACATGTGTTCGATCTTTTGGAGGGGTTGCTTATTGTATGCCAGAAAATTTCTTAGCCTTCTAGGGGGCGGAGGTGCATCAGATTCGTAATCAGCGATTCAAAAACCTCTCAAATACCGAGTTTCACGTGAATCAGGCGACTTTTAGTAACTTGGGACCGACATTTCATATCCGCCATTTTGGATTTTGAAAATTTGACCTTAGATTCTTATAAAATGACGAAAAAACATTTCGATATCAATTTTTAGACTGTTTTATTGACATTCCAATGAGTTATTGACATATGTCCACAAATTTGACAATTCAGGCCACTGTGCGCAGCCGCCGCAGCCGCCACCACCGACGCCGACGCCGCCGCCCCCGTCCAGCAGCGGCGAGAGCAGCAGCAGCAGCAGCAGCAGACGCAGCAGCAGCAGCGGCAGCAGCAGCAACAGAAGCACCAGCACCAGCAGCACGTCTGCATACCTGTCGAGCAACGAACTGCGTACGTTCAATCCCGTTTCCGTCGAACTGGACACAACAAATATGGACAACGTCTTGATCGAGTCGGACGTGGATTCGATGTTGGTAGTGGCGATCACGTTGGAGCCATTCGTATGCAGGACGATGATGACCGTCAGGACAAGACCGACGGAAATTCACCGGTGCTTGAATACGAAATTAACGTCGTACCTGAACAGTAGGGACAAATTCCAGCCGCTCCGTCCAGCGTCGTTCGTTCGCTGAACCGGACGAGACGAGCAAAGAACGTACGTGGTACGAGTGCAGACTCGGCACCGTCGACAACAAAGCGATATATCAGGGTGTTAGAAATAAAGTACCCAGCCGAATAGGGGGGGTAGATTGGGTCAAACTGAAAAGAAAAGTCCTGTACCATTTTGCAAAATTCGCAATAGTTAACGAGTTATTAAATAAAACGTCTGAGCGAATGAGCGCACAAGGAGCGATAGAGGCGGGGTCTCGGCTGGCACGGAGCCCGGCGCGCGGTGAGCGGTGAGGGGCGCGAGGCGCGCGGCGCGTGGCGAGCGGCGGGGGTCGAGAGACGAGCGGCGAGCGGGGCGCGGCGCGGCGCGGCGAACGGCGAGCGACAGATGATATACTCTGCGGCGAAAAAGTATTAGAGCCAGCACAGGTAGCACACGGTATTGCATAGGCATTGCCGTAGCGTCTTACGCCTTAGATAATATTAATTAGTTTAACTTGAATTATGTGTAATAGAAACATTTAATTTTAGTAAATTAAATTATTTTGCATGTCAAAGTTTACGAGGTTTACATAGCTTAACTTTTACTTTTGTTTATGTTAGAATAACATGGTGCGTGTCCACCTGCGAGTAAAACTCCGAGAGTAGCTCTCGAGATTGATTTCTAGCAAATGGACATACTTCTGAGAGTACCTAACGGAGAATGAATCGCAACTCTCGGCGAGCAAACTTGTCAAGACCTACTCGCAAATCGACACGACGTTATTTTACTCTCGGAGATCAGCTTGCCAAGCTCGAACGCTGTTCGTATTTGAGAGCTACATGTTGAGAGTAAAAACCGAGATGGCAAAAGTTTGTTCCTTTGATGACACAAAGGAATTTATTGAACAATGCGGAAATCATGAACTATTGTGGAATACGATACTTTATAACTACTGTGACAGAAATAAAAAAATGTTTTAAATGTTTATGTTCTGCGAATAAAGTGCGAAAAAATTCATAATTTAAAGAATTAAGTAACAATATTTTTAATACATTCTCTAATTACTTGGTCAATAATTAGTTACACTTTAGTTTTACATAGTTTGCACGTTTTATAATAGTTACACTGTAGTTTACAGTGCTGAAATTAAATATATTTTTACATCGCGAATTAAGTACATTTAAAAAAAAGAAAATAAAATTATTAAATATTTACATGTTATTTTCTTTTTTTTTAAAATGTACTTAATTCGCGATGTAAAAATGTATTTAATTTCAGCACTGTAACTAAAACGTGCAAACTATGTAAAACTAAAGTGTAACTAATTATTGACCAAGTAATTAGAGAATGTATTAAAAATATTGTTACTTAATTCTTTAAATTATGAATTTTTCGCACTTTATTCGCAGAACATAACATTTAAAACATTTTTTTATTTCTGTCACAGTAGTTATAAAGTATCGTATTCCACAATAGTTCATGATTTCCGCATTGTTCAATAAATTCCTTTGTGTCATCAAAGGAACAAACTTTTGCCATCTCGGTTTTTACTCTCAACATGTAGCTCTCAAAATACGAACAGCGTTCGAGCTTGGCAAGCTGATCTCCGAGAGTAAAATAACGTCGTGTCGATTTGCGAGTAGGTCTTGACAAGTTTGCTCGCCGAGAGTTGCGATTCATTCTCCGTTAGGTACTCTCAGAAGTATGTCCATTTGCTAGAATCAATCTCGAGAGCTACTCTCGAGAGTTTTACTCGCAGGTGGACACGCACCATGTTATTCTAACATAAACAAAAGTAAAAGTTAAGCTATGTAAACCTCGTAAACTTTGACATGCAAAATAATTTAATTTACTAAAATTAAATGTTTCATATTACACATAATTCAAGTTAAACTAATTAATATTATCTAAGGCGTAAGACGCTACGGCAATGCCTATGCAATACGTGTGCTACCTGTGCTGGCTCTAATACTTTTTCGCCGCAGGGTATATCATCTGTCGCTCGCCGTTCGCCGCGCCGCGCCGCGCCCCGCTCGCCGCTCGTCTCTCGACCCCCGCCGCTCGCCTCGCGCCGCGCGCCCTCGCGCCCCTCACCTGCTCACCGCGCGCCGGGCAACCGTGCCAGCCGAGACCCGCCTCTATCGCTCCTTGTGCGCTCATTCGCTCAGACGTTTTATTTAATAACTCGTTAACTATTGCGAATTTTTGCAAAAATGGTACAGGACTTTTCTTTTCAGTTTGACCCAATCTACCCCCCTATTCGGCTGGGTACTTTTATTTCTAACACCCTGTATATCTTGTTCCAAATGGAGCCCGAATTGACATCGGTAACAGAGGCTACGGCGGCAGCGTCCGACAGCGACGCGGAAGGACCACCACCACCGCCGCATCGACGTTCCGGTCGCGAGAGAGAGGGACCGCTTCGTACAACTACGTCGTCGTTCGTTCGCGACGTGATCGTAGCGGCGGCGAAGAGGTTACCCACGCGCACGGTGACCGCGCAGAGCGGGATAGTCGCTGCCGAATACGACGTCGACAGGACGTTTAACGTCGCTCCGCAGGACTACGGTCTGTACGCGCGCTTCGTGTCGCAACAACTGGCGAGTTTCAACCTGCTGGACACGCACGGCATCTACGTCGTGCGGTTCTACCAAGCGGCACTCGGCCTCAGACTGCCGTGCGATCTCGCGGCGCAAGTCCTGCGCGACGTCGCTGACATGAATCATCCCCACGTGGACGTCGTCCAAATCCACAGAGCGGACACTCTGACGGACGACGACGGCAGGCCCTACGTCGTCCGTCTCGACGGGACGAAAGCACAGGCGGCCGACATCAATCACCCGCCAAGATTGTGGAATCTCTACGACAAGGCCATCTTCCTCGGGGACGGCGCCAGGATTAAGAGATACCGCGTCGGATTTCTCAGCAGGTACGGCAACTTCTCGTGCCACGCGTCCCCCACGTGGTCTAAACACCTCGTCACGTACTGCCAGGTGTACAATTCTGCAGCGAAAATGGCTTTGCCCATAAATTTCGGATCTCTGGCGGCGTACCTTGTTTGTCAGGGCTACCAGAACGACCGGAAATTACGCGACGCGCGACTCAAGGTGAAACAACACCTCCGCGACGTCGCCTTTTTCTACGACGAATACGTTAGACACAATTACGCGACGCGCTTCGAAGAGGTCGTCACCATCGACGCGAGGAGGCACAAAGTCCCGCGAGAACTGGACAACTCGGGAGTGTTCGACGAACACTGCCGAACTAGTCTGGTGACAAAAATTGTTGGACACAAACTCTTGTACAGGATCGACGACTGGCACGAGTACATGAACACCCAAATAAAAAGAGAGGTATCGCTGCTCCGAGCAGCCTCTGATTTGTACGAGCGTCAGTTGCGTCAACACTTGACGATGCCGCACAATTTCGTCACGACGACCGTCGAATCCTACCTGCGGGTCATGTACTTTACGCACGGCTTCAGCAGAAACTATAACTACACTGTTTGTCGCAACGTCTTTCAAGGAGGCAGCGAAACGCGGGCCATCCAGGACGAATTCGTCGTGCTGCGAACCCGAGAGGACAACGTGGCTCCGGACAATTACCTGCGTCACTTCGCCCTATACGCGAACGACGTACCGGCGGCCCTTGGGCACGCCCTTCGGCACGTATGGGAAATTTCTCGCCTGATGGAGACGGACGATCCCATCCTATTTTTGACGGTTGTCCACGCTTCGTGGGTGTACCGTTGTCTGGAGAGTGCAACGAAACCGATCGACGATACGATTGTCCCAATCCTCCGAGACGCGCGTCGCGGACGATCGCCTTTCAGTCTGGAGGCATTTCTCGACTTGTACCAACGTCTTCCGACGGGACACCGACTGAAAGTCAACGGGACCGTACAGGCCGACCGCGTGACAAACGCCGTTATTCTCGACCCAACCGCTCCCATCGCCAGAATAGCGCGAATGGCGATGAACATCGCTGAGGAGAACGTCGCTGACACCGTGGCGACGATTAGACAATACATATTCGACCATTTCCATCTCGTACCCGAATATCTTTGGAATCCACAATGCCGGCAACACAGGGATTGGAACGTAAAGATCGGCGATTACCGTCGTCTACCACGTGGGACGAAGCTAACAGTACGAACGGTCAACGCGAAAATAACACGTCTACGAGCACGCGTCAGTAAACGTGCGCGTAACATTAGCGAGACGACGAACGAAAAAGCTACCGACGATGCCGCTGATGCGGCAATTACCCAAGGGAAAGGACCCAGAGGCCGACCGCCAAAAAAGAGCCGACCGCCGCAGCCGCCGCCGCCATCGCCACCGCCACCGTCGAAAACGGTGCAGGAAGAAGAAGCGTCAAGTAGCGACGACGACGACGACGACGACGACGACGACGACGACGACGACGACGACGACGACGACGACGACGTACCGACGACGGTGCAACGTCCGGTACGCTCTCGCTTGCCGTCAACATCGCCGTTGGCGGAAGAAGCGGCGGCGATCCAACAAGTGCAATCGCCACGACCCAAGGCCAAAAGTCCCAGAGGCCGACCGCCAAACAAGAGCCATCGACCGCCGCAGCCGCCGCCGCCGCCGCCATCAACTCCGCCACCGTCGCAAAGAAAGGAAAAAGAAGCGTCGAGTAGCAACGACTCGTTTGTATTTCTACCGACGACGGTGCGACGACGTCCGCCGCTACACTTTAGCTTGCCGTCAACACCGCCGTCGGCGGAAGAAGCGGCGGCGATCCAACAAGTGCAGTCGCGAGCCAAAAGACCGAGAGGCCGACCGCCCAACAAGAGCCGCAGCGTGTGCGGTGGCCATCGACCGCCGCCGCCGCCGCCGTCATCACCACCGCCACCGTCGAGAACGGCCTCGAGTAGCGACGACGACTCCTCCGTAGCGACGACGATGCGACGACGTCCACTTAACTTCCGCTTGCCGCCAACACCGCCGTCGGCGGAAGAAGCAGCGGCGATCCAACAAGTAGAGTCGCAAGCCAACAAGGCCAAAAGACCGAGAGTCCGACCGGCCAAGAAGAGCCGCAGCGTGCGCAGCGGCCATCGACCACCGCCACCACCCCCCATACGATATAGATTGCCGTCGACACCACCAACGTCAGACCGAACACAACTACCACGACCAACGACGAAAAGGCCCGTCGGCCGACCGCCGCTGTTACCACCACTGGTGGAAGAAACAGCGTCGAGTGACGACGACGCACCGACCACGAGACGAACGACGTCGCGCGTTCCACCGCCGCCGGGAAACAATGTCGCTGCTGCTGCTGCTGCTGCTTCTTCGACGTTGAGACGTTCGCGACGCATTACGACGACAAAAGAACAACGACCGAAAGTGGATTTCACGCTCTTGAGAGAAGCGCGGCGAAAGAAGCAGCAGCGAACCACCACCCGACACCAAACCGAATGAGCGCCGCCCTTCGTAACTAATGTACAACTTGCTTGTGCTTATTGTAGGATTGTACAGGTGATTATAGGATGTTGACAATTCCGAGTGTGTTAGATGGAACACCGAACAGCACACGAATAGTTGACAAGGATATATATTTTATAATTGATACAAGTCTCTTGGCCGTTGTAACACACGCTCGCCTGCTCGCACGTCTCTCTGTGACTCGGCTCTCTCTACTCGACTCTTACGCACGCACACACACACAGACACACACACATACAGCGACCGTCGCAACTCAAGCGACCGCGCACGCTCACTCTCTAGTCTCTCTCTCCGATCGCGCAAGCGCAGTCTCTCTCTCCTCCGTCGAGCATGCTGCCAACCCCACACTCGGCCATTCTGCGTTAACATTCGCCCAGGAATGTCTGGATCTTGTTCCTCGCCGGTAGACTCTTCTTCTCCGTTTGATTCGTCTTCCGAATTGGTGTGATCGCTATCGTACTCCAGCCAATGTTTAATAGAGTCTGTAGCCGTAGATGTTTCGGTTGGTCCCTCGTGCTCTCCTACTTTGCGCACAACATAACGATCATTTCGCAAGACGCGAATTATCTGATAAGGTCCTAAATAGCGGTGAGCCAACTTGAGGCCTGGTCCTCGTTGAATTCGACGAATAGCCACTAAATCGCCTTCTTTGTATCTTCTGGCTTCTTTTCGTTTGCGGTTGTATCCTTAATAGTTTTCTTGTAGAATCTTCTCAAGATTCTCGCGTGCACATTCTCGAACATCATTCCTCTCCTTATCAAACACGTATGAAAGTTCTCTCGATAAGCTCTGTGTCATCTCTCAAGCGTGGACAGACGCCAAACAGTAGTTTGAATGGCGTAGTTCCAGTTGATCGGCTCCATGTTGTATTAATGCACTGCTGGGCTCGCGTCAAGTGCTTAAACCATTCATGTGGTTTAGGTGCTGCCAACTTGGTTAACAATGGAATTATTAATCGGTTTAGTCTCTGTCGACCTGACCGTTCGCTCTCGGGATGCCTGTGGTTATCAAATGCCTCTGGATATTTTCTCGCTTACAATAGTCTTCAAACTCACGGGAGGTAAACGACGCACTTCCTCTGTCTGAAACGATGCGACGGGGATTTCCGAAAGTAACCGCTTGTCTCTGCAAATGTCCAATTACTTCACTAGCACCAGTAGTTTTCGTAGGATAAAGCCAAACGAATTTAGTAAAAGATTATCAATGATCGCTAGCAAATGTTGATACCTTTTCTGAGTCGTGGGTAAAGGCCCCCCCATATGGTCTACATGGTATGTATGTCCAACGGGACACTACCTCTTTCTATCGAATGCAAGAAACCTTCTTGCTTGCCTTGCTTTTTCTCTGCTAGGATGCAGGACATACAGAGTTCTGTATGACCTTTTCTACTTTTTTCCGCATGTTAGCCATCCAATAATCTTGCTTTACCAATGCTTCCGTCTTGGCGACCGAAAAGTGTCCTTTCTCGTGAGCACTTGCAACGATTTGAGTCTGCATTTTAGTCGGAACTACTAACCGTGGATATCCATCTATTTCTCTGAATAATAAATTTCCTTGTACAGAATAGTCTCCGGTTTTACCTTGTTTGATTGCCTTAAAGATTCCTTGAATCTCCTTATCTTCGGATTGCGCCTTTCTTAATCTCGCCAATATTCCTTCGTTACACTCTTCAATATATTAAGACAGGCCGGGAGCGGATGACGACTTAGGGCGTCCACGTGCGCCATATTTTTCCCAGGGCGATGCTCGACAGAATATTGAAACTCCTCCCTCCAGCAACATGATCCAACGCGCGACTCGTACGCAAAGAGATTCTTCTTCCTCATAGTAAGAGCGCGAATGCAGTCGGCAGTCAGTTACGATTGTGAAAGGAATCCCGAGCAGATACACGCGAAATTTTGAGAGTGCCTTTATAAGAGCCAAGACCTCCAACTCGTAACTAGGATATTTTTCCTCAGCGGCAGTGGTTTTGTGCCACTTGCATAGTAGACTGGATGCCACTTTTGATCTTCCGGACATTGCTGCAGTAGAATGGGGCTCCATAGCCCCATTTCGATGCATCCGTATGTCAAGTTCCGTCTTTGCCTCATGTCGATATAAAGTCAATACAGGTTTTTCACACAACAACGTCTTTAAATGTACAAACGCATTACGTTCCGCTTCTCCGAAATGAAATTCTACATTAGCTCGCAATAAGTTGGTTAACGGACGCGCAATGCTCGCATAGTTTTGGACAAAGGACCCCGGGCCCAACCATAGGGAAAATGGATCCCGGTCAAATTGGTTGAAACTGTAGTATGTTGTACTTCATAATCTCCTGATCAAAAGTGTTAATGGGCACGAAGTCCAAAACCATCTACTTTTCGAGTTATCAGACGTTGAACATGGTAAAAATGAGGATATTGGGGATATTCTATTTTAGAGTATCATCTGCAATAATTCTTTAGGGTCGCATTTTTATTTGTGTCGCGCATGTGTGTGTGTGTGTGTGTGTGTGTGTGTGTGTGCGCGCGCGCGTGTGTGCACGTGTGTGCGCGTGTGCGCGTGTGTGCGTGTGTGTGCGTGTGCGTGTGCGCGTGCGTGTTATGGGTGATACTAATGCCGACGGTGCACTGATTATAAGAATATACACATACCTACATTCACATGCACATACACAGACATACCTCCCCCCCACACACACTCGCACATACACAGACATATCCCCTCACACACACGTACACACGCTAACGCACACGCACACGCTCATACAGACATACCCACACACACATACCCACGCACACGCAGAGTGGCCTGCACTTGGACATGGTACATTTGGACGCCGTTCATTTGGACACGGTGCATTTGGACACTGTGAAAAATACGACCTGTGGAGTTGGACACCAAAATGCGCGATTTGTGCAGTTGGACATCGAAATGCGCGACCTGTGCAGATGGACACGAAAATGCGCGACTTGTGCAGTTGGACACGAAAATGATAGACAAATTAATCATAAATTATGTTAATATTATTGCATCCCTACTCGTCAATATATCCTATATAATACATCAAAGTACATGCGAGGGCGGGGGCCCCCCCTGCACCCCCCATGGTCGGTGAGAGTGGACCTGGGAGTGTGGGCGGGGGGGGGGGGGCTCTGCCCCCCCGCACCCCCCGTGCACATGGCGGTGCGGGTGGGGTTGACGCGTAGGCAGGGGGGGCTTTGCCCCCCCCCCGGACCCCTCCTAGGACACGCTTTCGGCGTGCCCGGGTAGGAAATGTACCTCGCTGTACGCGGGAGAGGGGGGGCTTTGCCCCCCCCGCACCCCCCCCCCCATGCACGCGCGTTTCGGTATCCAACTGCACAAGTCGCGCATTTTCGTGTCCATCTGCACAGATCGCTCATTTTGGTGTCCAACTGCACAGGCCGCATTTCTTACAGTGTCCAACTGCACAGGCCGTATTTTTTACGATGTCCAAATGCACCGTGTCCAAATGAACGGTGTCTAATTGATCGTGTCCAAATGAACGTGTCCAAATGAACGGTGTCCAAATGCACGGTGTCCAAATGAACGGTGTCCAAATAAACCGTGTCCAAATAAACGGTGTCTAATTGATCGTGTCCAAATGATCGTGTCCAAATGAACGGTGTCCAAATGCACCGTGTCCAAACGAACGGTGTCCAAATGAACGGTGTCCAAATGAACCGTGTCCAAATAAACGGTGTCCAATTGATCGTGTCCAAATGATCGTGTCCAAATGAACGGTGTCCAAATGCACCGTGTCCAAACGAACGGTGTCCAAATGAACGGTGTCCAAATGAACCGTGTCCAAATAAACGGTGTCCAATTGATCGTGTCCAAATGACCGTGTCCAAATGAACGGTGTCCAAATGTACCGTGTCCAAGTGCACCTATCCCCACACGCACACACACGCGCGCGCACACACACATGCGTGACACACATAAAAATGCGACCCGAAAGAATTATTGCCGTGGATACTCTAAAATAGAATATCCCCATATCCTCATTTTTACCATGTTCAACGTCTGATAACTTAAAAAGTAGATGGTTTCGGACTTCGTACCCATTAACACTTTTGATCAGGAGATTATGAAGTACAACATACTACAGTTTCAACCAATTTGACCGGGATCCATTTTCCCTATGGCTGGGCCCGGGGTCCTTTTCGATACTACACATGGTTTGGCACATCCCAGCGGACACGCGACTAAGGTCGGTTCTACAATCAGTTGTATGTCGTAGTCGGATGTCGGAACCCAGCCGATTGTCCAATAAGAGAATTTCTTTTTCGAAAACGAATTTTCCTCACTGGACCATCGGTCGTAACGTATTCCGACATCCGACTTCGACATACTGATTGTAGAACCTGGCCTAAGCGTATGATAATCTAACGATTTATCTGGTTGGAAATGAACAAGGATATCATCGAATGGGCTTTGGCTATTTCTAACTGTCCCCCTTAGAAAGAAATGAAGAGTGAGTTTCCGAAACGCATCCAATTTTGAGGACCAGACAATAATGACGCCGTTTATACAGAGTTATCGCTATTGCGTCTTCATGATCGATAGATTCACAAGATGGTCGGAGGTAGTACCAATAAAAGACACAACCGCTGATGCAGTCATCCAAGCCTTCTTCAACGGATGGTTTGGTGCACCAAAAACCATCATAACAAATCAAAGTACGCAATTTGAATTTCTATTATTTAACGCATTAACCAATCTAATTGGCAGCCAACGTACAAGAACATCTTTATACCACCCCGCTTCGAACAGGATGCTGGAATGGTGACATCATTCGCTGAAAGCAGCAATTCGCTGTCACGAATTAAGAAATTTATCACTAAACAACGAGTGTTCACTCACAATACCCTGTATACGTGCACCCTTGTCTTCTTACGGATAGATAGAATAAGAAGATCTTTGGAGACGGCATACGAAGGCTCTTATGAATTAATTCAGCGATTAACTGATCGTTTGTTTCAAGTCAGAATGGGTACTTTCCAGTTAACAACACAAGCGTCGCTCTATTTTTGTTGTTCACTAGATGTTGAAAAAAAAAACAGAATGACGCTTGTCTCGACTTGAGTCGCCAAATGAAAAACACCCAATTTGAGGTAGTCGATGTTTCGGTGGAACGCCCAAAACCTTCATTCATCGAAGTACAAGAGTACGAAGCAGCAGATGACCCACCAGCATATCAAGGGTCGGTGGACATCCAGGCTCCGAATTTGAGAAGTTTCCCCAATAAAAAAGTGACCTTTGCAACTCATTCATAGGCTAACACTGAGTCACTCGGGGGGAGCGCTGTGACGACCTATCCTAGGAAAATCTCGGAGCCAATTACGATTGACACAAGCGCCATACGGAGATACCGTTGGCGGTTCAATAGACATAGTTCTCGTTGAGTTACGCAGAGAGAAACATGCACGAGTTCTGTACTGTTCACAATAAAAATGTGATATTTTTTTAACACTAAATATTCGCGTAGATTTATTAACAACCACCATAAGTCTCTCATGTGAAGAAATGACATTTCTCATCAAAGTATCTTTTTTTAAAGAATAGGGAAAAGGCTGTAAGGGTCACACGCGGTTCTTCAAGCGTAGTCTCAAGCAGTTTATTATGTAGCGATGGTGTTTTGCCGAGGGCCTATGGGTTGCCAAAAATTCACAAAGCAGGATATCCTTTTCGAATAATTATTTCTTCTATTGACAGTCCAACATACGATTTGGCTTACTTTTTGCATAAGATTATTTCTACAAGCATACCCAAACCTGATAGTCACATAAATAATAGTTTTGAACTTGTCTCTAAACTTAACGGCACACAGATTAACAATAATTACATTTTTATTTCACTTGATGTTATATCATTATTTACCAATATTCCTACAAATTTAGTGTTGGAAAGTATCTCCTGTAGATGGGCATATATCTCCAAGAATTGTAAGATTCCTAAAGTTGAATTTTTGAAAGCCATAGAACTAATTTTAAACTCAACGTTTTTTACCTTCGATAACACTATTTATAAACAAAAATTTGGCTCGCCCATGGGTTCTCCGTTCTCGCCTATCGCCGCCGACATTGTAATGCAGGACTTGGAAAGCAGGGTGTTGCAATCTCTTACATTTCCATTACCGTTTTACTTTAGATACGTAGATGACATTGTAATGGCTGTACCACCGAATTCTATTGACGCAATTTTACATGCTTTCAATTCATACCACCCTCGTTTACAGTTCACTATTGAAGTAGGGGGCAATAAGATAAATTTTTTAGATGTAACGTTGATTAACAACAATAACTTCCTAGAATTTGATTGGTTTCACAAACCGACATTTTCGGGACGGTACCTGAATTTTTTGTCGCAACACCCCGTTTCTCAAAAAAGAGGCACAGTTATTGGCATGGTTGATAGGGCGTTTATACTATCACACCCTAAATATCATCAAAAGAATATTAAACTAATAATTGACACTTTGTTAAATAACGACTATCCGTTAACATTCATATTCAATACCATTAATACGAGAATCAAATCTTTGCTCCAGAAACGTACCAGGAAACAGAACGTACCTCCACCTACGATTGAAGAAGGTCGGGGTAAATGGTTTACTATACCATATGTTCCTAATATATCGGAGAAATTCAAAAGTGTGATAAAGGATCTGAATGTTAACTTGTCTTTCTTTAGTCTTAATAAATTGAAAAGGTTCATTAGAGTTCAGAAGGATATTCTCCCCACCCAATCAAACAAGCATGTTGTATATAAAATTTCCTGTAAAAATTGTGACGCCACATATGTTGGGCAGACTTTGAGACAACTAAAAACGAGAGTTACGGAACATCGTAATCTCATTAATAGAAATACAGCAACTCAATCTGTCATAACTGAGCATAGAATCAATTTTGATCACGACTTTGATTGGGAAAATGTGGAAATCCTTGACAGAGAGAGCTTCTTATCTAAGCGACTTGTTTCTGAAATGCTACATATAAAATTACAAAAGAACAGTTTGAACTCGCAAACCGACACAGAGTTTCTACACCACGCATACGTTTCTATTTTAGACAAATTGTAAAAACATGCCTATAGCTGTCTTTGCCCTTCGGTAGAATTAGCGTTTAATATTCTGTACTTAGATATCGATTTTTTCCTTTGTTATTTGTCCCTGACCTACACTTTTATTTATTGTACCGACTTTCGACTTGAGACTTCTTGCTGCGTGTTATACGGTTTCATATCGTTTGCTTGCGTCGAGGCGACAGGATCTCCGGATCGCTCTTTACATAATTTCTCACCATGCCTTTGTGTGGCACATACTAATTGTTTTTTCTGTTCTCCAGACTACTTGGTAAGTTTTCTGAACTTGTGAACTTGTCTGGATTTTTACATTAAATTAATTTTACAGACTTGGCTGTCGTAGTCGTAAGTTTCTGCAAATTTCCAAACAGCAAACTTGCTATGTATAAAGGAGAACGTTTATTCTAATTTGAATTACTGCTGAGGATGACTCGAATTAGAGTCGAAACGTACGGATTGTTTTATTGTGAATAAAATTACCTTGAGACTACGCTTGAAGAACCGCGTGTGACCCTTACAGCCTTTTCCCTATTCTTTTTAATTTCGAGGGTCTTGTCACTACTTTCATATCTTTTTTTACTATTAACGGTATAACTAAAGATAGAAGGTTTAAATAGGTACCTATTCCTCATTCATTTTAAGATAATTATGCCAGTCTTTAGGACAAAATTTTAGCTCATTTAGCATATTCCTATATGAGTAACGTTCTCTTTTTTTCAACCACTCTTTGCACTAAATCCTCTATAAATCCTCGCTAAATCCTTGCACTAATTCCTCGCGCTGCTCTAAGCCCTAAGCTCTAAGCCCGAAGCGAGTTGGTCAACTTCCATCTTTAAAAGCTTAGGGCTTGAGGCTTAGAACCTACGTAATTTCTCTCTAAAACAAAGACTAGGGCTTAAAGCACCTATTGTAGATATGGACTAAAAGTAGTGAATACTGATCTGTGTGTTTCTGCTGTACATCTGCACTAGTGCAATAAAAACGAGTAAACCGTGATGGCTCTTGCACATGGTAATGCTTGTTGCGTGGAAGTTGGCGTCATATGGCTCTGGCCCACAGGACGTGGCGACGCGGCAATGCGGTAACCAATTACCGTCTTGCCTTTCCGTTCTACTTCCAAAAGTAGTACGGAAAGGCAGATAATGATTGGTGCCGCGTTACCGCACCGCGTCCTGCCAATAGCCAACCAAATCTTCCGCCGCGCGGAAAAAGTTAAACTCCATCCAACTTTGATTGGCTATCGCGTCACTTCTTGCCGCGCGGCAAGCATTGCCGCGTCCCGTATGCAGAAGCCATAACTGTGTGTGTTCCCACTTTGTGTTCTGGTTGGTTCCGCAATTTTTTGGGCTGACCCAATGAAAAGAGATCTACGAGTTGGCCGGACTCTGTATTCTAGGGACTCTAGCTTATATGACTAGACAGCGCATCGGGTAAACTTCTTATGTAATAATTGACTACGTTTACACGGCTTCTAACTTCGATTTAGTAACGCTGATGTTATGACTCCTACTTAAGGTGAGTTGCGTTTATACGTTCAGTCTTATCTTATCCCCATCAAACTGAAATAGCTTAAGAACTTTCGAATGAAATAAGTCAAGGATTTCCATTAGTACTAATATAAAATATGAAAAATTAGATGATTGCTTGTGGTAGGTTTGTGGTCCGAAAGAATGTAAACAAGTCAAAAAAACGAAGTGAACTTTTAAGTTATATAATTTGGAAATCATTAAATATTTATTTGTCAAGTAAAGTGTAATATACCGGGTGAATCTTAATGGATGCACCAACTTTTTACCATAGGAGATGAGTTACCGACTGCAACTGTAATCAACCGAACGATCCATAGGTGACACCAGCTTGAATCGACCGCTTCGATCGACGAGTCCGAGGTGATGTTGTGACCGGACAGTAGGTTTTGGGACTGTTAGTGGTTGATATTACTATTCCCTTTCACGGTCGCCACTCGGTTTGACCTATGTTCACCGAGAAGGTAAGTGTCTGTTTCCCGAATGTGTCAAACTATACTAATTCTCCTTTATTTTCAGGTTCCCGTCGCCGCTGGATCATCCCCGTCGCTCTCCGCTGGATCATCGCTTATTGTCGCCTACCAGGATCAACGAGGGACTCTGCCGGATAATCGCCGTTGGACAGGTAAGTCAAAGGTAAGTAAATTGACACTCATTCGTTTATTTATAACAATGCTGAATTATTTATTCGTATTTCTCATCAAATGCCGTTATAAGTTCACAATTGCGCTTCATCTGTCAGTAGACTGACACGCTGGTATCGCCGCTGGGGTATGTTCCCGAACTCGCCGCAAAATTGCTAAATCCCGATAAATCTCGACGGATGCCGTTTATTCGCATCGAGTAGAACTGGCATATGTGGTTTTCCACGAGTCCCGGTGTCTCTGGGACGATTTCACAAAAAATCCTTATTTTCGAATAAATCCCGAAAATTCCTCGCGGATTCACCTCTCCACCTTCCAGTGGTAAGGCATTCACAGGCGTAAACCCGGATCACGCCTCTGCGTACAAGTTGTCGGACCCACGGGACCTCCGGTGAGGCTGTCATGAAAAATCCTTAATTCCGTTAAATCGCGGAAAATAATGCGTGATGCCGTTTATTCACGTCGCACTGATGTGGCATTCATGACACTTGCTTCACTAAGAGTCTCCGTTCACAAGGATGGCCGACCCCTCTCGCTACGGCTATGTTCACACGAAGGACTTCCGAAATCATCTCGAATTTCCGGAAAATTCGTTCAAATGCCGTTTGAACTGTCTCCACCGAGTGGGCATTCACCGTTATTTATTTAACAATATGCGTCGTTTACGATCTCCCTGACACTCACGTGATGATCACGTGATCGCGCGTGATTTCGGTTTCCTTTGAGATTACACGGTAAATTCGCGCACTGCCGATCGCCGCTGTTGACAAGGCAATCGCATTTATTGCCTGCGTCGCAAAATCGTTACGCACTACACGCACAACACGAATTTCGCAGGGCACAGGCGCCCTTCGCGTCGCACGACGCACGAGACATTTACGGGGACCACAGTCCCTCCTCGTTATCTCACACGAGCGAATTACGCGTTTCCGCGGGCGTTGCCGTTGTTTACGGATGACCGGGTATCGTCTACGCGCTCGACTTAGATCGCGATACGCAAAGTACACGACGGCGAGATACATATACGCGCGACATATCATACCTCTCGGACGATCCACGACAGACTGCCTCGAGCGGCGGGTCGTTCTCGGCCTCCCCACCGTTGCGCTCTACCCCCACTCTGCGGACCTACTACGCCGCAGTGCCTGTTCGTACCGGCTTTCTCTTTCTCCCACCACGTGATTTCCCCGTGCGAACGTTCTAGACCGTTCCCACGGAAAATTCCACGGGTTTCGCGTTTCCGGAGGTGCGCCCTCCTGGCACCGCTGCACCAGGTTTTCACAATTTGATCGGCTCGACCGCCGACGACGCCGACCCGTGCGCACGACTCGTCCTACGTTACAAATGACCCTCCCGGGTGACCTCCCCGTAGAGGATGTCCGGGTGACCCGCGACATGGCCGCCGTTGACGCCGACCCCCGATGCCGACTCTCCACATCACACTCGGCCCATTGACGCGCTCGGTTCCTGTGGCGGACCCCCAGGTACCGAGATTCCCGGCGGCTGGCCATCTCGCGTTCCCGCGGTCGGAGCTCGACGCCGACCCGATATGCCTGTGTACCAGGTCCCGCTGAATGCGCATTCGCCATAAATTCCCGTGTCCGACCCGTGGTTACCGATTTCCCGAACCACCGGTCGGATCGCCTCGCCGATCGCAGATGCCTGCTCTGGGGGACCCCTGCTGTCGGCACATGTCCCTATTTTGCGCGCCGCGCTGCCCGTTTGGGAATTTTCAAATCTCCCTAACTATCGGTCGTATCGAAACGCCGATTGCATATGCCTGCTCTGGGGGGCTCTCGCTGTTGGCACATGCCCCTCTTTTTCGCGCAACGCTATTGGTTTGAGATTTTTCAAATCTCCCTGACTATCGGTCGTATCGACATGCCGATTGCATATGCCTGCTCCGGGGGGCCTTGGCTGCTGGCACATGGCCATGTTTTTCGCCCGGCGCCGTCCGTTCGCGAGTTTTCGAACCTCGCGAACCACCGTCCGGATCGCGGCGCCGACGTGATATGCCCGTTCAGGGGAGGCTCCGCCATCGGCATATGCCACTGTCTTTCGGATATATTCGCCCGTTAGCGAACTTCCGAATTCCGGCTCTATCCGTCTCGTGCGCGATCTCTAACCGTTTCTCGCGTCGCACCTACGCGGTATTCTTATTTTATTCTTTCGTAACTTAGTCTGCTAATTTAGGTACCTGGTCGCGCGAGCGAACCCTGACAAAATCGCATTCATTTTTCGACGATATGTTTCCACGATGGTTACGTAGACGAGATCGATCGGGATGCTGCCTCTCCCGTGTCTCCGCCTTCCCCGGTCGCCCTCCGGTTGCTTCCCCGAAGTGTCCGGCTGCAATGTACAGGCAAGTTAGAAACTGTGAATCAAATAACGTATATCGCATGTACATACTTTTCTAATATATCCAACTGTCTTACGCATTTTTCTTTTTACATATAATTTTATTTAATAACGCGATTATTATTCTCCATCTATGCGCAACGTATCTACCGCATGTACTACGTTTACGCGAGCGTTACTTCTGTAGTAACTTACGATAATTCACTCGTTTACGCAGAGTAAATTATCGTAAAATTACCACAAAATTCCGTTTACGCGTAGGAATTATCGTAAGTTACTACAGACGTAACGCTTGCGTAAACGTTAGTAAAAGTATCTTTTTTATACGATTTTTTTAAAATATTTATATTTTAATAAAGTTTTACTTGGTGGCGATTTCTTTTCACGCTTACGCGGAACATTTTAGCGCGTAAAAGAAGAGTTGGATATAAGCGGCAAAAAAATATAAAAATATTCTACCATTCTTATACAAAATTGAGCAATTGCAGTATCTCTCATTCGCGTAAAAATCACGTGTCGTGTCTTCGCGAAAAAAAAAATAAAAGTAAAACTCGAGTGTTGAAGTAAAGTGAACACGCGAAGTATTATAGTAATGCTATACAATGACGTTGTTTTCTCTATGAGTATCACAATAATATCGTCTGAAGGAACGTTTGAAGCCCACGTTATATCATACAAAGCATACTTTCACGTACTATAATCGAGCGATTGTCTGCGCGATGTATCAGTCGCAAATAAGTCCCAAATGGTACCTATAGAAACTCTCGTATTTTTCGTGAAATTTATTTATACGTTTCGTCAAATTTATTTATACTTTACGTTTATGTATCTTCTTGATCTTGAATAAAACGCAGCTTCGCTTCGACGATTATACATGACGAACGTACAATGCATCTCGTAGGTGCGACGGTGCCATTCTATTTTTCAAATTATGAAAATAAAAAATACTAACAACGACGATACATGATAATATCAAAAGAGTACAAGATTAAATATAAAGATATAAAATCAAGGCGCGTACAAAGGGGGAGGAATGGCAACGCCGAAGAGGATGCGAAGGAGAGACAGGCTTAGCGAAATTAATAAGTACGAGCTATGTACATATGTACAACGATAACAACTGATCATTCTCATTAAAATTATTTATAATTGTCAATCGCTTATTGTCGTCGTATAGAGAAGCGCGAGAGGGCCGGACAAGGAGAAAAAGAGAGAAAATAAATTTTTAATCATTTTCTAAATTTGCTATCTGAAAATCGTGCTAATATTGTTGTACAATTATTCAGAAATTGAGAATTTTTATAGCCATAATAATACTATAAATGAAGCGATCCTAAAAAGATGCGCTTCGGAAAGGCATTAAAAATTTATTATTATTTTTCTATCTTTATTATTTTTCTATAAGAAATATTCTACTGTATACTTTATAAAAGTAATAATTTGAAAAATTGGAAGTAATAACAGTGGACTTCCGCACCACCTTGAGGTACCACCAATGGCGCGTTAGGTTTTTTAAAGTGGACCTTCGCCTGGAGCCATATTGTACCACATCTTTAGACCTTTTTCAGTATAAAAGTTCAAATAGATACATTGAAGTCATATTGCGTAAGAGCGCACGCAGATGAAAAATTACATCAACGTGTGACCGTGCGCAACACATCACCAATTTATCATATTTTTACTTTAGTATGTGCTCGAAATGGCCCCCCTCCATCCTCTCACAAAATGTAGCCCTTGTCAAAATTGCACGACGCACCCGGCGCAAGACCTGTGGAGTTATTGCACGACAAGCTCGTACAATTCGATCCCTCAGATCTTGAGCATTAGCAGGTCGCGTTGCGTAAACTTGCTGCTTAAGATGACCCCACAGAAAAAAGTCTAGCGGTGTGAGGTCTGGTGAACGCGGTGGCCATTCGTGGGGACCATAAAGTCCGATCCAACGGTTACCGAATTTCTCATTTAATAACTCCCTTGTTGCCCTGGCAGTGTGTGCTGGATGGCCATCCTGTTGGAACCACATGTTAGCACGTAATTCCAACGGCACCCTCATCCAACAAGTCAACAAGTTCATTGTTGAGAAATCTTCGGTATCGGTCACCATCGATCCTATCATCAATAAAATGTGGCCCAATGATGTGGTCTCCGAGAATACCCGCCCAAACGTTCACCGACCACCTGACTTGTGTATGCGCTTGCTGCATCCAGTGAGGATTCTCAGTGGCCCAATAATGCGAGTTATGGCGGTTGACTTTGCCATCATTATGGAAAATACATTCGTCCGAAAACAGAATGTATTTCGAAAAATAATAATTTTCCTCACTCACATTAAGAGCCATTGACAAAACCTCAATCTGCGAGGTTCATCATTTGCATGCAACTCTTGAGTCAGGGTTACCTTGTAGGGATGGAAGTGAGCCGATTTCAAAGCCCTACATACTGTTGCCTGGCTGACTCCTTGATACTGCGCAACGTCTCGTGTACTAATTTCTATGCGCGGTGGTCGTCCTGTACGAGGCAATAAAAGTAAGAGGATACAATTTAAAATTATTTTATCAGAAGATCTTATAAATAAATATGTACCTGCAGGCTTAATAGGTCTAAATTGACCATTTCTTCGCAGCCGCGATTCCAGCCTCAGAAAAAATGTATGATGTGGCTGTCTTCGCTCTGGGTATCTACGAGCATAAGCTCTCGCAGTTTCCCGCAATCGTCCGCCGCATATAGCGTACAAAAAAACCATGTCGCACATACTCATTATTCGTAAAATTGTGAGCCATGTTGA